>CAIGRB010126556.1:70505-88342 GCA_903798255.1 Fraxinus quadrangulata | reverse complement strand
CTGGACTACCTGGTATCTCTGATGTGCTTTATGTGAAAAGGGTTAAAGTCAAATTTGTTAAGTATCAACCAACTTTATGATGCTGATTTTGAGGTTAGCTTTGTCCAGAAAAGGTGTACTGTGCGTGACTCAACTGGTAGCATTGCTCTCAAGGGTGTAAGAACCCCCGATAATTGTTATAGAGTTTTATCTAATCCCAGCTATGTTTGTAGTAGTGCCAAGATCACCATCACTGACCTGTGGATCAACGACTAGGTCATATGAACCATAACAATTTGTCCAAGCTTGCTAAGAAGGATAAATTCAATGGTCTACCTAAGCTAGAATATGCCAATTACACTATTTGTGGTCCATGTCAACAAGGTAAGCAGATTAGAGTGCCCCCACGACAAACCTTCAAGATCATGACAAGCAAGCCTCTTGAACTACTTCATATGGATTTAATGGGACCATCTAGGACTGAAAGTCTTGGTGGTAAACGATATATTCTGGTTGTTGTTGATGATTTTTCTCGATTTACATGGATTGAACTGTTGAGAGATAAAACTGAAGTGTTTGGACTTATCATTTCGTTGAGCAAGAGACTTAAAAATGAGAAGGGATATTCTGTTTCCAAAATTTGTAGTGATCATGGAAAAGTGTTTGAAATCTCGAATCTTGAAAATTTTTGCTTGGAGGAAAGAATCCAACATGAATTTTCATCACCGATCATTCCACAACAAAATGGAGTTATTGAAAGGAAAAATCGTGTGCTTCAAGAAATGGCTAGAGCTATGTTTCATGGTAAAGGACTAGCTATGCATTTTTATGGTAAAGCCATTAATACTGCATGTCACATAGTAAACAGGGTTTATCTTAGACCCAAAACTGATACGACACCCTATGAGATCTGGAAGGGTAAACGACCTACTGTCAAGTACTTTCGTGTGTTTGGTAGCAAGTGCTACATTCTGAGAGACAAAGAAAATTTGTAAAAGTTTGGTTCCAAAAGTGATGAGGGAATATTTCTAGGATACTCCAAAAATAGTCGGGCCTATTGAGTGTACAATAATCGCACAAGTGTTGTGATGGAATCTATTAATGTGGTGGTAGATGATGCTTGTAGTAAGGGAGAGATTGGTGGAGACTGTACTGAGCTGGACAAGACAACTGAATCTAAGGATGCTTCAGCTTTTAATCCCCCTCGTGCATCGAATGAGTTAGTTACGTCCAATAAGAAGTCTACTTCTGATAATGAAGCTAAACCACCTAAAGAACATTCGTCCAGAGTTAAGTCGAATCATCCTAAAGTTAATATCATTGGAGATTTAGAAGAAGGTATGAGACTTCGCAATAGGGTTTTGAACAACCTATCATATGTTAGCTATGTGTCTCAGATTGAACCGAAAAAATTGGAAGAAGCCCTTAGGGATGAATGTTGGGTTAATGTTATGCATGAATAATTAAATCAGTTGTGAGAAATCAAGTGTGGGATTTGGTTCCTAGGCCTGATGACTGCAATGTTATAGGTACAAAGTGGATATTCAAGAATAAAACTGATGATCAAGGTACCATAACTAGAAATAAAGCTAGGTTAGTTAACTAAGGATACACTCAAGTCGAAGGTGTTGATTTTGATGAAATATTTGCTCTGGTAGCTAGGCTTGAATCTATTATAATTCTACTAGCCGTTGCGTGTACTTTAGGTTTCAAATTGTACCAAATGGATGTCAAGAGTGCCTTCCTAAATGGAATTCTTCAGGAAGAAGCTTATGTAGAATCCTAAAGGGTTTATTAATCCAAAGTATCCTCACTATGTAGATCGATTGAATAAAACCTTGAATGGGCTGAAACAAGTGCCTAGAGCCTGGTATGATAGGCTTACTGTATATCTCTTGGAATGTGGTTTCATAAGAGGCGGTGCTGACAGGACCATGTTTATAAGGCAAATTGAGAATACCGTTACCATAGCTCAGATATATGTGGATGACATTGTATTTGGTTCTCCTATTGATTCTCTTGCTTATGAGTTCGCTGAGTGTATGAAACAAGAGTTCGAGATGAGCATGATTGGAGAATTAACTTACAAGTCAAGTAGGCTGATGATGGATTATTCATATCTCAATCGAAATACATCAAGAATCGTGTCAAACGTTTTGGACTAATAGCAAGAAATATACTAGAACCTCCATGAGCACAAGTGTCAAATTAGGTCTCGATCTGATAGGTAACAGTGTTGATCAAATATTGTATAGGAGTATGATTGGTAGCTTACTTTACCTCACTACTAGTAGACTTGACATAGCCTTTAGTGTTGGGGTTTGTGCGCATTTTCAGGCTGATCCCAAGGAATCACACCTGAGCGATGTACATCTTATTATTAGGTATGTCAATGGCACTGTTAATTATGGGATCATATACTCTCGGGAGTCTACTCTTGATCTTGCTGGCTATTCCGATGTCGATTGGGCTGGAAATGCCGATTATAGGAAAAGTACTTCTGAATGTTACTTTTATGTTGGAGCTAATCTTGTAGCTTGGATGAGTAAAAAACAGAACACTATTTCTTTGTCCTCGGTAGAGGCTGAATATATCGCTGCAGGAAGTTGTTGCACTCAACTGCTTTGGATGAAGCAGATGTTGAGTGATTATGACATTGAATAGGGTATTATGACTGTGTTTTGTGATAACAATAGTGCAATTAATATTTCAAAAAATCCTGTTAAACATTCTCATACCAAATATATTGACATACGACATCACTTTATTCGAGAGCTTGCGAAAACTCGTACTGTTACTTTTGAGCACATCTCTACTGAGAACCAATTAGCTTACTTATTTACCAAACATTTGGATTGTCTGCGCTTTGAACTTCTTCGGACAGCTATTGGTGTATGTGTACCTCATTGATTAGGTACTTTTGGTGCATGCTTATGCTTTATCATTATGTGACATTAAGTTATGCATGAATCATGTTCATTTATTTATTTGTTCTCATGTATTTCTATTTCTTGTTTTGTGTTTTGTTTGTGTGAATTTGATTTTTTTTGTACCTGGTGCATTCATATTTTATACGAGAAAACAAACAAATTTTTTTTTATTGTTATAAGTCAATATTTAAAAAAAAAAGTAGAACAAAAATATTTTATGCAGAAAATTATTTTACAGCATGACATACATTACACTTGATTTTGTTGGTTGTGATCCAGTATGAGTTTATTTAAATATTTTCCATTGCTGACTTAAGTTTTGTATGGAGTACTTTGTATAGATTTCTTCATATACCATCTGCACTACACACACTATGATCTTGTTAGTGGGACTCTGCCGCATGTGTGAGATTTGAGATGACAGTCACATATTAGTAGGGTAACTTTGAATTTGAATTGACCTTATTTATTAGACATATGCTCAAGTCTATCCCTACTATCATTTATATAAAATAATGCAAAAAACTCAATATCTTATGCTCCCTTTTGAAGCCTATTTAACTTGAGCGATTAAGCCTACGGGGTTTCTCATACCTGGTGCCTCTGGTCAACTGATTTGGGTTAACCGGCCTAAAACTTGCTACATGAGTCATTTTAGTCGCTTAATGGAAGGGAGTCTGCACTTAAGATTGATCAAATAATTATGAACTTCAAAATTGTGAAAAATATATGCAATTAGTCAGGGGAGAAAAGAAAAAGAATCAATATTCAATGAGCTCTTACTTAAAGATCCTAATGCACTTTTTATGATTTGACTTTCATTAGTAGGGGAATAAACTTATTGGCAGTGATGTTTGACATGTCATTTCTCACAAATTTAAGGTTTGGAGTCTTGCTTATAGAGGATTAGTGGCACGTTATATATGTGGGTCACTCATACAATTTACTCCATGCTTTACTTAAATTGAGTATGTAGGAAAGTTTACTGTTCATTGAATATATTTATGCATGCTAACGACTGCATTATCTATTGTCATTGTATTGTGGGAAGAATTTTCACGTTTGACATTTTATTTTATGTCTTGAGGAGTCGTTGGGGAGAGACATAGATATTTATATTTTGTTTATCTGTTTCTACATCAGAACATTCATATTTTTGGCATTTATATTTATATCCCTTGTCATTTTGTGACAAAAAATGGGAGTAGATATTTTAACTGGAAGTAGATATTCTTGCTTTCAAATGATGAATATGTTTTATTTTTATCTACTTACTTGATGTACAACTTTTGATTTCAGTTCTGCTAATTTAAGTTTGATGTTTTAGTAGTATCAATGTGTCTTTGTGCTATGTTGGGTTTCATTCATATTATATCTTAGTTTAGCTTGTGATATAAAACTTAAATATATGCTTTCTAAGTTATAGTTGCATAAATGACAATTACAATTGAACTGTTTGCACTGTGATTATTATGGACCATGTTTTTCACAAATTTTACACTGGTATCTGAGTTGTCTATTTCAGGAAGCAGGTACTGCAATTTTTCATTCAAGACAGCTGTTAGTTGTAGGTTGTGTCAATTTTTAAGTCTGTAATTTTTATTTGATTACTACCTTGACATAGATTATTGTTTTGTCACGGAATATCAAAGGGAGAGTTTGTTAGGTTTTAGTTGATTTTGTAATTGACAAATTCTGTGGACAAAAAGACTTAATTTGATAGAATGTAAAAGTTCAAGGAGTAATGTGCAATTTGTTCAAAAGTTAGTTAGTAGGTCTAGGCTTTCGAGTTTGGAATAAGGAGGAAAATGGCGCGAATTTTCGCTGGACTATCGCCAATGGTTGGATCGAGCTACAAAAGTGGAAACATCATCACTAGACTGTTGCCCCTCCACTCGACTGTCGCTGGGCCCTCGTTCGAGCGATAATACTGTCCGAAAAATTTTTATTTAGCGATTTCAAGGCTTTTTACCCAGCTCATTCGTTTCTTGACCTACATATAAATAACAGAACTCAGATGCACAGTTTTCTAAGGTTGACAATTGAGCGAAACAGGTTAGAGAGCGAATCTATCAATCATATCATTCAACCTTCAATTCTTGTACTAAACCACAACTTCCAACATATCTGTCAGAGGTGCTGAAGATCAAGGAAGGCGACTGGAGTTCCACTCCTTGAAAAACAGATTGTTCTTCGTGATCTACAGGAGATAGGTGATTCTACCAAATTAGGGACTGCTGCAGGATAACGGAGTTCCAGGAGAGCGTTGGTTATTGCAGCTAGAGTTAGTGCAAGAGAGTACAAAATTCATGAGAGCTGTCGAATTGCAGTCAGGAGATCAGATAGTAAGTGTCGAATTGCAGTCAGGAGATCAGATAGTACTTGTAGACTGTAAGTTTTGAATCGTTTATAGTGGATTGATTGGCAAAGCACCCGAAGTTTTTCCCAGTTGGGTTTCTCCGTGATCATACCGTTGTTCGTTTACTGCTTTATATTATGAATGTATGATCTGTGGTATTTAAATTTAGAATTAAATTGAATGTAGGGTTAACCATCTAGAGATAAATAATTGTTGACTTGTTACTAATTAGTTAATAAGATTTTAATTCTGCATATTACATATATTCACCCCCTTCAGGGTTGTTAGGGTCGAACTTGCATTTTTCAATATTAACATTTGTGCCCAGGTAAAATCGTAGAAAATGACATGTTTGGGCTCATTGAATTAAAATGGTCTCACAAAAATCAAGTTTAAGATGTAGTTAAATTGCATTTTGGTTCTTGCTTGGTGTCAGTGTGAGAAGTGATCTTTGTTTCCTTGCATTTTTCTAGTTTTCCTTTTTTTTTCCTCACTCACGCCTCTCCTTCTCCACATATTTACTATGTGATAACTTGGACTGATCCTATTAAGTTTTATGCTTTGATACAAAGAAGGAAATGGGTTCTATAGTGGTTTTCTAATATATTTTCCTTGATGAAAGTAGATGCACAAGTTTGTTGGTAATTGACTACTGTAAATCATTTCACCAGAAACATTGTTCCTATGCTGAGTTCACAAAATTAAGAGAACCCCATAATATAAATGCAGAGGTAGAATTTGACAGATGCTAAATCGTATCAGATTTACCACTGACAACGTTAAGATACTAGAAACCAATTGCCCAATTGTCCTTTCAATCATATCTGAGTTTGGCTTTTAATTTGTTTTGGAATTTTGATTTTAATTTAAATTAAATCACATTGACTGACTGAAATCATAGTAGGGAAATGTGGATTGTACACATTCAAATTTCTTGGTCGGCTAAGGTATATATACTTTTCCTGACCATGTGGTCAGTCTATATTTTTCCCGACTTCGAATGGAGCTTTTTCCTAACTAACCTAATTTCGTCAACTAATGTTTACCTGACTAAAATTTCTTGGTCGGCGAAGCATACTTTCACCGACCAAATACTGTAGTCAACCTTTATTTTTTCTGATTTCATTTAACTTTTACCAACCCAAATTATGGTCATGAACAAGCTCTATCATTCCCGACCAACTTCTTGTTGATAAGTAAAAATCCCTATATTTCGTGATTAACATGTATTCTCGTCGGTAAAAAACTTTGCTAGCTGACTTTTGGCGACAACCTACCAACCAACATTTTTCAGTCAAGAATTGGTAATACCGATTGATTTTTGACATTTAGGGTCAATCTTTAGGTAGCAAAAACCACATTTCTTGTATTGAATTAAAACAAAAATTACACATACTAATGAACAAATAAAATATATTGAAGTCTCTAATTGGACCGTGTCTAATCTCTTACTTAAACTTCAATTTGTCTTTCAAATTTTGATCACCTTGGGCTTCCACAATCTAGCAATACCGTTGACCTATCTCAACTGGCTTGATCCTGGAGGTCTAATATCAAATTCAAGAAAAAATCAGCACGTTCAGTCAAGCCCACCCCACTTCCAATAGACAATCAAGGCACATGAAATGTGGTAAAATTGAGTCCGATACATAATGCTCGCCCTGAATCGAGCATGACCACACCATAGACAGTACCCACAAGTGCTGCATCATCAGCAGCACCCTTGTGGGTGTTGTACGATGCTCACTTGTTGAGAGACTTGATTGACAATTTGTGCTAAGTGTGAATTCAGTCCGCTAAGAAGGCAGTTCCTTTCAAACCAACTAACGAAATCTTAACAAGTGATGGATTAAGGGCATTTTGATAAAGTTCACTGATGTTTCATCAACATTTTAAAGTTCAGTGAGATTCTTGTGACGCGACCACAAGTTCAATTATTTTAGTGCAGTTAAATGTAAGAAAATTGTCGAGGGATGTTTGTAATCATCTTTGGTTGATGTTCGAGTTCTAAAAGTAGGTAGTTAGATTTAATTATTGCATCTATCAATGTTTTGCAAAGATTTACAAAATAAAAGATAAAGTAACGACATGTGTTGATTTGCATCATATTGCAAATGGCTGATAGCAATAAAATTTTGACGAAATTACACCACATACACTTTTGAATTAAAATATTCATCTTCTACATAGATGAAGTTTTATTTCTATATTTACTACAATATAATAGTATAATTGGGGGGAAGGCCATCACTTCTCAAGATTTGCAGGGTGAAACTTGGACACCTGAGTCATAAAAAAAAATTCTAGGTTTTCCTCCAAAATCAGTCAAATCCCAATATAGTTGCCTCAAACCCCAATTATAGCACAATTGCATTGTTGTAGCAAATATTTCCTAAAATCAAACCCTAAATCAATTTCTTTGACGTTTTTCATCATCTTCGAATGGATTCAACGGAAATATTCATCCACGCAAAGAGTCCAGCCGTCAGCGATTCAACAATTTGTTATGATAGGCCCTATGTAGGAGCATTTTCTTGCTCAACCCCAGAGGAAAACGTTGCAAGTAGAAATGGTGAAGCTGGTGGGACTAATGGAGAAATGCTAGCTCAAGCAGACAATTGGGAACAATGAAGTGAGCAATTGAATTGTCAAGATGATAGGAGACTGGTGTCAATCGTGAAGTCTATAAAACATAAAAGTGCTTCCTGTAGTATAAGTAAGTTCATTTCTATTTACATGTATTTTCAACCTTGATTCTTGGTATGAATTGAGTTCCATTTTACCTTTAATTCAATTAAAGGGCTTATATTATCTTTTAAAAAGTTCATCGATCAAAGCTGTTACTCATATAAATAATCTTACCTAATTGAACTATGTGGTAGACGATAAGGGCTCCACATCCTACATGGCAATTTGGACGACCTTGTCACCACATCATTCTGCCCGTATGCCAACTTGACGGAACCCTAATTTTGTCGAACCCCCTATCGTCGAACCCTTATGAAGAGCTAAACCCCAATGGATGACATGTGATGGGTAGGGACGTATTAGAGAATCTTCATACTAGATATCCTATCAAGTAGATGATGTGACAACTCAATAGATAGGTAGCTCCACCCAATCAAACAAGTCAAGTCTAGTCTTACGTGCCAGGGCTAGGGTTGCCAAGCCATCACAACATTAAATACGAGATAGCCTATGAATGATTGATGGCTACGACAAGAGGTCCCAGCGGTGCGGATGAGGCCACGTGCCCCCTCATCTAACGACTCTTAATCATCGTCTTCTGCTACAAAAGCAACACTTAGTATCATATTTAGGGGATGCAAATATATATGCTCTAAAAGTGAACCTTGATCCTCCCGGTTTTACTCCTTACGCCAACCCCCTTTTTATCCACGAGGTAATGATATTACAACTTATTTCACACCTTGAATCATTCTCGGTGTCGATTCGCCAATATAATTAGCAAGTTGATTTGAGTATATTGCGATTTGGCTTACGAGGACCTGAGTTTTTAGTTTTCTGTTGGCCATGTCCTTGGTCTATTTTTTGAGGTCAACATATTGGCGCTGTCTGTGGGAAACCTTGACACAATAACCACGTGCATCCTAATGGTAAAGTCTATTGGTGAAGAACCTTGAAGAAATGTTTTAATTCTTGAAGAAATAGTCATTGTGAGAAAGCGGCCCGAGAAACATGATGAGCTCAAGTCACCAAGGAACACATGGTGGAGATGGGCGGCAAGAGGCCTATGAAGAAGAGGTTCTCCGCGCGAACGTGAATATGCGTCGTCCCCACCACCGCCCAGGAGAGGTGGTACGACTGCACGCTTGGCGCAAGAAGTTGGAGAGATGGCCGCTAATATGAGAAATATGGCCCAGCAAAATGCTGCCATGTAGCAACTGCTAATGCAGATGCAACAACACACTAGATCCCAGGCACCCCAGCAGAGAACCTTTGACCAGGAGGGTGAAGACATGATTCAGCAGCATACCCTCAAATGTACGAGGGGAATGACCTTGTGGAGAGAGAAGTAGAATTTGATACTTCCACCAATTATGTTACGAACCGCCCCGACGACGATGTTCCCATGGAGGAGAACTTTCTCCCATAAATCCTCAAGAACACGAAACTTAAAGGTTTACCAGTATCTTTGATTGGATCAAACCCAAGAGGCCTAGAAATAGGTCTCAACAGCCTCCCCCAGCTCAAAAGGGACAAGAGCAATACTAGGGGTATGAACATTAGGGAATGCCACCGTTGCCTTGTAATAGGCGAGAACAGGGACGGACCCAGCACCCGACGAGCCCCCACGGTCGCCCGTGCTGGATCCGTCGGGAACATTTTTTTTGTTAGTAATGAATAATATTTTCAGATTATATACCTAGTAAGTTCTTTTATTTTCAGTCATTTATTGTAGCTCAACTAGCCAGAACCTGGATATGCACATAAGAGGTACCAGTTTCGAACCACTTCTCAATAATTTTATTGTCAAATATTTTAAATTATACAATTTTAACCAAAATTACATGGAATAAGGGTGGGGATCGATCCTGTGACCTCTCCATTAAATAATGAAGGCTTGACCTCTCCATTACATATTGAAAGTTTTAATGCAATTGTAAAAATTCAAACCCATGTTCTTCCTATAAATTATATAAAACTTGACCACAATATCATTTGATGAATATTGTTAATTTTTACAACAAAATTATATATGTTCAATTTGAACAAAATAATTGTTATATTTAAATTTTAGACCCTGTTTGATTTCCCTTTTTTTCAAAATATATTTTTTTCTTCTTACAACCCCTATTACGTGCTCTTCCTTTGAATTATACAAAACTTAGCCACAATATCTTTTGGTGAATATTGCTATTTCTTACAACAAAATTATATATGTTCAATTTGAACAAAATAATTGTTATATTTAAATTTTAGACCCCGTTTGATTTCCCTTTTTTTCAAAATATATTTTTTTCTTCTTACAACCCCACATTTTTCAATAAAATAATATTACATTCAAACTCAAAATTTTTCCTTATTTCTAACCACATATTCTTCATCAAATCACTATTCTAAAATGCATTTAAAGATTGGCATCAAATGTGGCTCTTAATATTTTATTACTGACAACGGTTGACGATCCACGGTCGTCTGTGCTGACTCGAAATCTTGGGTCCGTCACTAGCGACAGAGGAAGGACGAAGCAAATGCAAGAAATCAACCAAGAACGTCACAACCCCCTCGTTATCAGGAAGAAGAAAATGATTCTGATGGCCCATGTCGATCATTTGAGTTTGATGATGATAACGAAAGCTAGCCATTCTCCCAAGAATTAAGAAGCGCCTTGGTCCCAAACCACTTTGTACCTCCAAAGATACCCAAATACGAAGGGAGAGGTGATCCGACAAAATGCCACAATAACTAAAAGACCCAAATGACTCTACGGAGAGCTTCGCCCGTGCTAAAGTGTAGAGCTTTTCATTTCACACTAGCAGGAGCCGCAGAAATTTAGCCACATCCCAGTCGACAGCATCAGAAGTTGGCCACATCTCAAAAAGGCATTCTTGAATCAATATCTGTCTGGTAAAGAGGGGGAGGCCCCCATCCAAAGGTTGAAAGACATGAGAAAGCAGGCGGGTGAAACCTTAAAAGGCTACTTGGCTCGGTTCACTGATGAGATGACCTATTGTGAGCATGTTACGGATAGGGAAGCCCTTTCTGCCCTAAGATGAGGCCTCAACATGAACACCCTATTCTGGAAGGATGAACAGAAATCCCACTTCTTACGACACTCTGGTGGAGATGATGAGAAGCAAAATCGTTAATGAGGGGCTAATTGATCCTCGCAATGAAACCTCATTGGGGCTCCCACTACCTTAAAGACAACGAAGAGGCCTCGTGTCCTACCTGGTGGATCAACAGTGGACCCAAGCAGGACATACGATAGTCCCCACCTTAGGTCAAGCGTTAGCCACAGCTACGCTAAACGCAGTGCCTTTCTTGGCATATGAGGAAATTGGGTCCGAAGCCCAAAGGCAGCCTAATCCATCCAGAGAAAGTGGCAGAGGAAGAAACATGGAACCCCAAGATAGGCAGTACTGCACGAATCATCGGACCAATGGCCACAGTATTGAAAATTGCCTATCCAAGCTATATCATGGAGAGTCAGCTGGCCCCCACAGCGATTGTAGAAATACCCACACAAAGAAGTGCACCCCAGCCTAGGCAGGAAAAAGAGCCTAGACGAAACAAGGCGATGTGTCACCGCAGGAACGGATCACCTTGACAGGAATAAGAGGACGATAGGAATAGGATAAGGGACAGAGACCCAGGAGAGAACCTCCAACGAATGTGGATAACACTTTTATCAGAGAGTTTGACACCATCATAGGTAGTCCTCACATAGAGGAGATTCCAAGAACGCACTAAGAAACTACGCGAGGGAGGTGAAAGACCCCCTATAGCGAGTTACTTGATCAATAACACTGGTCGTAGGTCTGGGGACACCTCGTCAATCACCTTTTCCCTAGCAGACACTGTGGAAATCCATTACCCACACTGTGATGCACTAGTGGTACGAGCCATCATAGCCAGAAATGGACTCTGATGCATGTTGGTAGACAATGGGAGTTCGGTTAATATCCTGTTTACAACCACTTTCGACAAGATGATGGTGGATAGTGAGCTCGTCCCCATGACCACTCCTCTATACGATTTTACTAGCGATAGCATCATCCCCAGAGGGAGGATCACTCTGGCAGTGGAAATGGGGGAACCCCCATTTAAAGCTCATCGCTTTATGGAATTCTTAGTTGTAGACCATCGGTTCGCCTACCACGAAGTGTTAGGGCGACCCGTCCTAAAAGAACTCGAAGCCGTGACATCTATACATTATTTATCCATGAAGTTCCCTACCAAGGAAGGAATTGCCACAGGCGGAGGGATCAGATGGGATCAAGAGAATGCTACATCAGTTCCTTAAGGAAATCCGAGCCCCACAGTGTAAACATTTTGATGGATACTGAAATGGTTGACGTACCTGAAGAAAGTCCTCCCCCTAAACAAGAGGAAGACGTCAACATGATCGATGTCCCTGAAGAGGGGTTTACCGAAGTAGATTTTGACCCGGGGTCATAGAATCAAACTCACAGGCAACCCCGATGGAAGAGCTCAAACTTTTCTCTGTGAACTCACATGACCCTGTAAAGGTACTACAAGTAGGAAAGAAGCTCGAATCAAGAGAAAAACCAGGTTAAAGGACTTCATACTTAACAATTTGGATATATTTATGTGGAAATACGAAGACATGGTGAGCATTGATCCCAAAATCAGCTGCCATTGGCTTAATGCAAATCCAAAGTTCACTTCTCACCGACAAAAGATAAGAGCCCTAAACCCAAAACGGTATGCTACATTGAAAGAAGAAGTGCAAAAACTCATATCCAATGGGTTTATCAGGGAAGCAGCGTACCCAAAATGGATATCAAACCCGGTACTAGTGAAGAAGGCCAATGGTAAGTGGAGGGTCTGCATAGACTTCTCCAACCTCAACCAGGCGTGTCCAAAAGATAGCTTTTCGCTCCGAAAGATCGACCAACTGGTCGACTCCACTGCAGGCCATGAACTGCTAAGTTTCATGGATGCTTATTCGGGGTATAACCAAATCCCCAT
Organism: Fraxinus quadrangulata; assembly: GCA_903798255.1. Classification (NCBI taxonomy): domain Eukaryota; kingdom Viridiplantae; phylum Streptophyta; class Magnoliopsida; order Lamiales; family Oleaceae; genus Fraxinus; species Fraxinus quadrangulata. The sequence goes on along the minus strand of CAIGRB010126556.1, from coordinate 75,394 downwards.
GCATCCCGCAGATGAGGAGCATACCTCTTTCATTACTGATCGAGGGTTGTATTGCTACAAGGTCGTGCCCTTTGGTTTGAAGAATGCCGGTGTGACTTATCAATTGTGAGTCAACAAGACGTTCTCCGACCTTTTAGGTAAGACTGTGGAAGTATACGTCGATGATATGTTGGTGAAGAGCCTCGGGTCAGCAGACCATATAAAGCATCTGCGAGCCACCTTTAATATTCTGAAAAGGTATCCCATGAAATTGAACCTACTGAAGTGAGCCTTTAGCGTTGCTTTCGGAAAATTCCTAGGTTATATGGTCAACTAGCGAGGCATTGAGGTGAACCCCGAGAAAACTAAAGCCTTGCTAAACATAAAGTCTCCCAACAGGCCGAAGGAAATGCAATGTTTAACGGGACACCTTGCGGCATTGAACCAGTTCATCTCCAAGGCTACCGATAGATGCCTCCCATTCTTCAAGATCTTGAAAGGGAGAAAGAGATTACAGTGGAATGAAGAGTGTGAAGAGGCCTTTCAAAGGCTGAAGAAGCCCATGCCATTATACTCAGTTGTCTCATGGGAATGGGCAATGATTCGTTAACTGCTGCCTTTCCAGCTTCGCCCAACTGTTGCCTCAAATCCGCAACCTCAGCAGTTAGTCCCTCGACCTGAGACTTCAACTACCCTCTTTCCATGTTAACAACTTCCAATGCCGACGAAACTATCCTTTGCAAGTTATCAGAATTTTCTACCCGACTCGTCAGGGCATTGAACACTACCTTTCAGAGGTGGACCTCTCTCTTCAACTCGTCGTTTTCTTTAAAAAGTGCCTCCGTCCTAGACTCACTTTGACTTGCTTCAGTTTGGAAGTCTCAGCATCCTTATTCACAAAGGAGGCTTCAGCATTGGCCTTGATCAAGGTAAACTCTACGTTCTGGGCTCGATTGAGGTAATCTTAAACTAGTCCCTACATGCGTCTCGCTTCCATTTGGGCATTAATGAAGAAATTTTGAGAGCGACCCTGCAAGGCTAGCCCTGGCTCCATCAAGTCAACGGCATTGTAAGTTTCCACGTAAGAGGATACTTGCCAGTCCAATATTTGTGGCTAAGCCTCGTGGGCTCCCTGGACCTCTGCAGGAAGCATCTCCATCATAGTGGATGAGATTTCATCCGACTTCCAGCCAAAGAAGTTCTGGGCTGTCCCCTCAGAAGGTTCACCACTTAGATTTTTTTCCCTTCTCCGCTTAACAAGACCATCATCCTCTTCGGAAGCCTCATCCACCTCAACAACCTTCAATGATGAAATGGGCTCGACTAGAATAGGGTGCCTCAGTAATTCACTGAGAGTTGTCTAGAATTTGGGCGAGAAATGAGGCCTAGCATTCTTTGAAAGGACAAGCTTCCTCTTAGGAGGCCTCTCAGACGAGGCTTCGCCCCAATTTCCTCCCTCCTCATTTTCACCATCTTTTTCTCCCACCTTCACCAGGGGAGGCGACTAGTTCGCCTTTGATAAACGGGCCAGTTCGTCCCGCTGATTTTTGTAAGTAGCCGAACCGCTACCTAATTATTTCTTCTTCTTCTGGGCCTCGCCCAGGCTCCTCAGTTGGACCAGATTCGACTTCACATACTCTTTTTTGTCATGCTGACCTGCAAACGAATAGAAATTCAGGAAAATGCCATTGAAAAACATGTGAAAATGCTAGGTCACGTCAACTCACTCTGGTAGCCATCAGTAGATGGTAACAAAAAGGTTTCATTTACTGATGACGTTCTTGAAGTGCCTCTTATTCGGGGGAAACTCGTATATCGCCCTTATCACAACTCGGTCAACTATACCTACACAGAAAACTTTAAGCAACTGCAAGAGATAGGCAAACAGAGTAAAATATTGGAGAGGGAGCTCGACTCACTATACTCATGGTATTGGGTTGGTACGATGATGTCGGAATCACATCATTTTCCATCATCTGACACGACCCCTAAACCAGAACCAGGAGGATTCCAATTCTTGATAGAGGTAGAGGTCCCCTATACAAAAGAAGAATGTAGACCCCATAAGTTCATGCAGTACCACCCATTGCAGTCGCTTTTCCCGCTAGAGGCTTGGGGTTGAAAGAGGGTTTGGAAAACATGAAAAGGTATATCCTCGCCAAGAGTGACCTCATTCCAAAGAAAAAAAGATCCTGCCAGTTAGCTCTATGCATTTGGCACTAGTTGAGTGGGGGCTAGGTTATACTGCCTAAAAATGAATCTAAAAAAGGGGTGCAGAGATAACTTCATCCCCCCAGCCAACATAGACTCGCTCACAGCAACACACTCATCCCTGGGAAAATAGGCTCTCTCCTCTTGGGTCGGCAATAATAATCGTATATTGTCTAGGATCCTATACATTTCACGAAGGGCTTTCAGCTCACTCTTTTTAATATATGTGGGCCATAAAGAAGCCCCCACCTAATACTGTAATCGATAGGACCCCCCATCGCCTCCATGATCCGCTCAGTAGGGATCACTAGAGGAATGCCCGCCTCAGCATAGATTAGGGCCTTATCTATCCCGGAAGAACCCCCTTCCACGCTTCTTTTTTATTTAAAGGCCATTGGAATAAGAGAAAAGAAAGAAACACCTCAAGAAGGGAAAATACTTACACAAACACTAAAAATCTGAATTCCGAAGAAACTCGAAGTCGAAGAAAATGGCCGATCACCGGCAACAGCGAGAAAGTATTAGGCTCGAAAGAGAGAATCCCCACACTTGATATTTCAAACTTTCAAAAAGTGAAGAAAAGATGAAAAAGTAGTTTTCTTACCTTTTATATAGGCTTACCTAACGAACCCCCACCGTTGGATATTCCACTGATTTAATATGAGTCATCTATTTGTAATCTCATTATCTACTTTGAAACTAAAAATGTGCCCATTAAAATTTAAATCAAGGGCTCAGATGAAACTGTGCCATGCACGCATTTTCCAGTCTACGTACACCTGGGTGGGAGTGTAACATTGTCATCATTACACGTTAAATGCGCACGTAGCTCGAGCCTTACAAAAGACCAGTATATCTAGCTATCGTTCATTGGGAACCAACGCCTGCCAAGTCACCTATACAGGTCGACCATGGAACTTTAATTGCAGGTGAGGGCTCAGTAATTCATTCAAACTGCATCGTCTCACGTTAAGAGGTCACCACACGTGCTTAAACTGCTTAAGCATGGGTAATGCATCGTACAGAGAAAGAATTCGCCCCTATGTGGTTCATCCACGAAGTGCAAGGAGTAAACTTAGATAGGATAAGATTGTGCGGTCGAAGGGAGACACCTCTCCCGTCACTTCTCCCTTATGATAAAGGGCCTCGCCAAATTCAATTCAGTTTTATCACATGATTCAACTATCAAATAGACTAGAAAGTCCATGCATTATATAAATAATCATAACTGGACTTCGGGGATCGATGATACTCATATAAATAATCGTACCTAATTGAACTACGTGGCAGATAGTAAGGGCCCCACATCCTATATGGCAATTTGGACGACCTTATCACCACATCATTCTGCCCATATTCCAACTTGGTTGAACCCTAATTTTGTCGAACCCCCTATCGTGAACCCTCATGAAGAGCTAAGCCCCAATGGATGACATGTGATGGGTAGGGGCGTATTAGAGAATCTTCGTACTAGATATCCTATCAAGTAGATGATGTGACAAATCAATAGAGAGGTAGCTCCAACCAATCAAACAAGTCAAGTCAAGTCATACATGCCAGGGCTAGGGCTGCCAAGCCTTCACAACATTAAATATAAGATAGCCTATGAATGATTGATTGATGGCTACGACAAGAGGTCCCAACGGTGTGGATGAGGCCACGTGTCCCCCATCTAACGACTCTTAATCACCGTCTTTTGCTACAAAAGCAACAGTTAGTATCATTTTTTAGGGGATACAAATATATATGCTCTAAAATTGAACCTTGATCCTCCTGATTTTACTCCTTACGCCGACCCCCTTTTTATCCACAAGATAGTGACATTACAAGTTGGTAAACAGCTTGAATCATTCCCTTCGTCGATTTGTCAATATAATTAGCAAGTTGATTTGAGTATATCATGATTTGGCTTACGAAGACCTAAGTTTTTAGTTTTCTGTTGGCCACATCCTTGGTCCATTTTTTTAGGTCAACAAAAGCTGCAAGGAATTATGTTTTCACCTCTTGGATGTTCTTTTCTTTTCCAGCTTATTACTTCATATTTTTGTTAAAATAATTTTACAGTCTTGCTTTCTGTCAAAATATATGCTTTACAAGGTTGATTATGTGTTGGAAATCAGTTTGAAAATTGAAATTTGGTTAAGTGATAAAACCAAAACTTGGAAAAGTGAGTTTCGTGTCAACTTCGGTCAAATATTCGGACTTGATCTAATGGTCAAATTACAAAAGTAAATAGACCAACTTGTTCTACACGACGAGTATATTGTCATTGTATATTTGGAATCTCAAAACCAATTCTGGATGAATGAGAAATTGCGGTCCAAAGTTGGGAAGAAAATAGAAGAAGTTGTCTGGAAAATTGGCTAAGGCTATTGCTAGCTTCTAACTGGGTTGTCGCTCAAGCCAACTCGCTCGAGTGACGGGCTAGTGAAAAAGTCACTATTTTTATCGCTCGAGCGAAGAGATGGCGACAAGCTAGCGACAGTGAATGGTGCGACATTTGTCAAGAGTTGCTGAATTTGAGGTCACGACATTTAATTCACAATCCCTCATCCTCTATATATAGGACCCCTTGGACGTCCTAATCTTTACACCAATGATATGCAATCATATAGTATTCTTTTTCTCTCATTTCTCAACCAAATTCTTGCATTCTTGTTGCATAAATTTTGGTTTTCTTCACTTTACATACCGGAGTT
>CAIGRB010126556.1:21368-45251 GCA_903798255.1 Fraxinus quadrangulata | reverse complement strand
TCTCAAATTTTCATCGTGGGATCGACATAATTTTTCAGTATTTGCAATTGGGTCCTCAAACTTTCATTCTCTTCCATTTTGGTCTATTTTCGCTTGTTTTCACATACTTTTTATTCTATCCATCAATGTGATCCTACAAACACAAATTACATCGAATTAAGCTATATTCAACGCATTAAACTTCAATTATTCATGTTTGTGAATCGAAATAAACGTGTAAAAGCGCCCTTATCAATTATTACTGCTATTTTTTTTTATTGCATTATGGTTTTTCTACCTCAATCCTCTCTAACCCTGTTTTAGGCTTGAGATTCCCTGTGCATGTCAAACCATTTTTTGTATGTTTGATAAGATGAATTGGATAGTACTCAGCAAAATTATGAAAGAAAATGTAGTTAAAATCTTGAATTGTACTGTCCTCTACAATAATGCGTACCAAGCTAGGTGGTTTGAGTTCTTGAAACTGACGTCCAAAGGGGTTTAGTGCTTGATCCTCTATCCAGCCCTTGTAATTTTCCTGAGAGACAATAAAAAAATTAGTTAGGGTGGCGACCCCCTGTCCTTGAATCCTTGATCAAAAGTTTACAGATGAGAATGAAAAGATGCAAAAGAGTTCCTCACTTGATTTAAGGATATCTCTTATAGACACACAAAAATAAAATAAAATAAATCTTCTAGTTCATAATTTCCTGAGCTAATCAAAGAAGCATGACCAACATATTATGGAACCCTCCGATGAAAAATGTAATCTACATTTAGTACTTGCCCTTGATTCTAGCACTGATGAATGTGAGATACAAGTTCTGTATGTAAAATGCTTCTACACATAAGAAAATATATGTAATTGTTTTTGAGGAAGTCTATGGGGTCCTGAAGAATTCCTTTACATCAACAGTGAGTGATGTTATTTTATAGAAAATTGTCCTTGTAAAATGCTCACCAGAATAAAGCCATAGTTATGAGAATCGATGAACTTTCTGCATCTCAGTTCTGAAAACATTTGATTCCTACTCCATTTCTGTAGGATTTTTTTTCTGGTGGTGTCAAAACTGTACTTTTGTGCTCTTTTATGTAGAGAGAATCTGCAGTGAAGAAGAAACAAGATGTAAATCCCAGCATTAACCTTAGATATTCTGAAGTCACTGGTTCCACCAGTGATCCTGTTGAGACATCCATGCCCAATATGCCGGAGGTCTCAGGTTGGTTATTTTGTCCAAGCAATTGAACTCACAAATTTCTAAAAGAAAAGGAAATTGAAGAAAATAATGACACCAGTGATCAATGTTTTATAAAATAATATTTTTTCCTGAAGGATTTTCCTTGATTGTATGACTCTGAAAGAATACCATCATGGTTATCTTTGTGTAAGCAATTGAACTCACAAATTTCTAAAAGAAAAGGAGATTGAAGAAAGAATAATGACACCAGTGATCTATGTTTATAAATACCATCTTTGCTGAAGGATTTTTCCTTGATTGTACGACTCTGAAAATTTCAAGATTCCCGAGCAAGATCTATTAACATAGAAGTAATCGGCCATGAAGTTGTAGCTCCTCAAGCTGCTTCATTGGCGAAATCTGCTACTTCCTCAGTTCACCCTCAATCTGATTACCAAAATAGAGAAGGAAGCACTCTTGAGGGTCCAATCCCAGTTAAGGATTAATCAGTTGTTTGATAATCAATAGTTGTTTATTCAGAACATTCTTAACAAGCTGCTTGGTTTGGCCTAACAGTTGACGCTCCATGTTTTAGAATGCTGCAGATCATAATGAAGGTGCTTCATCTTCTTCAGTTAGACATGGAGTCAAATCACAATTTCTTCAAGTAGATCAAAGGGGACCAGTAGAAAAACTTGAAACCCACTTGCCACTTGCTCCTATTCCTTCAATACCATTTGTTGAGCAAGAAGTTTCATCCATGTCGGAAAGCGAATCAGAGATCTCTGAAAAGAGCACTTCAGCAACCTCAGAGATGCAAGATGATCCTATTCATAAATCTGAGCATCAAGGTCCTCTGGGAAAAACCCCTAGCAATGTGAGAAAAATGATAAGTGCCTTCGAAAGTAATCTAGTCCAGGTACGTACTTGTGATGGTTTATAGTGGTATAATATTGTTGAAGACAATATAAATAATATACATGTGATCCTCTCTAATAGTTTAAACTTTTAGATCTAGTGGTCGAACATGGCATCCAATTCTCAGTGCAACCCATTTAAATGAATTGACCACGTGTTAAGCTTTAATAAGATAAAACCCCCTTGCACGTGAGGGGACGTATTGAAGACAATATTAAAATGATATACATATGACACTCTCCAATAGCTTAAGTTTATAGATCAAATAGTTCAACAATAATCTCTTCTTAAGGATCATTGTATTACTTGAATTATTCATCAGATCCCAGCTAATATCAGTAAAAGAGCAGATATTGTTTTGGGTGACACTGAACCATCTCAGGCTGCACAGAAGTTGGAGTCAAGTACAACACCTATTTCTTCTCAAGGAAAATATTCAAAGGTTGAGGATATGTCTACAGGTGCTCATGGAGAACTAACTGTGAAAGAATGGAAAAAATCAGCTGTTGAATTTATGAGGCCATCTACTTTGGGAACAGCAACAAGTTCTGGAAGAATGAACAAGGACCAATTGCAGGTTGTTCAAGCTTATAGTTTCTCTGATGAGCCACTAGGTTCTTACAAAACTTCAGCTGTAGAGGGAGGAGATACAAGAACTGAATTGGAGAGTTCAACTAAACTTTATATTCAAGTGGCTTCCAATCAGAAAACAAAATCACTACAATGTTATGAAGAGGAATATCATTCCTCTGAAAGGTCTGGTATGTGGATATTCCCAGATAACACACAACGTTTATGTATCACAACTGCGGGTAAGAAGGTGATGAAAATACTAGGACGTCTTGAAGCCAGAACTCGGCAAGAGAAGAAATATTCTTCAAAATCACAAACGGCAGAGAAGGTATAATTTCTGTGATAGTTTAAGTCAGGTTCTATTTAGTTTCAAGAAAAGAGTTCTAATTCCATCGTGTAAAAGCTTTCAATTTAATATGTACAAAGTTATTTTGGCATATGGTAACTATTATATTGACGAACTTAGTAGATGCTTCTTTTGTAACCTGTTAGATGCCTCTAGACAATGCTATGTTTTTGGTTATGAAAGTGAGTATGCGTTTTGCTTGAGATATATACTGGATGCAAGTGGAAACTTTTGGATTAGGTTACATGTCTGATTTGATTTGATGATAACAGTGTAATGTGCCGTTCAGAAATGAATATGAGACTAAAATGGGGGAGAGAAATTTTTGCAATCAGCAAGAATCTGGACCTGAGAGCTCTCCAGATGATGCATCTAGTGGACTAGTTGGACAGGTAAAAGCAAATACTTGTGATCCTTAATGATATTCTCAGAATCTCTTTTACTAATTCTGGTCTATTAAAATTGCATGCTTGAATTGTGGCTGACTTACTTTCCTGCTCTTAATCTTATTTTTACATAACCTAGAGGGATTGTGGGAGGGGAAGCCTCTATTGAAGAAGAAACTAAACCCTACACCAAAAAAACTAGGAGCAATTTGTGGAAAATATAAGAAACTAATTCAAGGTTTAAAAAGGCGAAACTAAGTACTGAGGCGATTTTTCTTTATGAAGCGAGGCGTAAGCCTCACAAAAAATAAAAAAAATCTAAGTAAAATAATTATAAAATAATAAAAAAGTACAAAAAAATCAAAGTTGGAGCATATAGTAAATATGATATATAGCCATTAGCGTATTGAGATATAGTTCACCTAAAGAAAGAAAATGTTTAGCAAAAATAGAAATCACTCCATTTGCAATGGAAAAAAAAAAGAAACAACTTAAACTAGAAAAAAAGCCTAATAGCTTGTACTATCATCACTATTACTAGCATCGTTAATGGAATCATCATCATATCTAATTTCCCCATCATCTTCCTCTTCCCTGCTTTCAATTTCTACAAAATTATCTTCCTCATCTACCAATTGCAATGTGACATTTTCCTTCCCTGTAAATTCAATAAAAAGTAATCTGTTAATATAATTTCATAAATAAAAGCAAATTTAAATTATAAAAGTATGAATACCTTTTCGTGAAAAAGTTCTTTTCCTAATAGGTTGACTTTGTGTGTATACGTAGAACTTTCAATCCCCTTTGATTGTGAAAAATTTAGACTCGGAGTTGTCATCATTTACATCGCATGTGTTTGATGGAGCTCCAATATCGTGATTTGCAATCCATTCATCATTGGATGGAACTTCCTTTAGAATCAAATGATCTTCACCCTCTTTAAGTGACTTCAATCGCCTATGTCGATTTTTGAGTTTCTTGTTATAATTGATGTAAACCGAAGTATGCAATCTCTTTTTAAATGGGCCCAAAAGGGCCTAAAATGCCTTTTTAAATATGCCATTTTCTTTTTTAAGAAGGGCCCTTTCTGATTTCTTTTCATACATTTAAAAAATCAAAATTGAAGTGAGGCGCACGCCTTATGCTCCATGAGGAACGCACCTTGAGGCGTGCGCCTCAAATTTAGAAGCGTGAGCCTCATATTTTTAGCCTCAAAAATACTGCCTCGAGGCATACTACATGCTCCTCACAGTGAGGCTGGCCTCAAGGCGCGCCTCACTAGCGCCTTTTTAAACCATGAACTAATTGAACAGTATGCTTAGATCTTCATGGGTGAGGACAGAGAAATGAAAGGACAATAGCAACAAAATAAAGAAGTTAATTCTTATTGCCAATGAACTTGTGATCAGCTATATAATCCTTTTTCCCATTTAATTTCATCTGATACCTCATCTACTAAGAGTCAAATAAAATTATTTCTTTTTGCAACCATGTTTATTTTGTCTACCACTCTATCATCTATGTTGTTCTAATAACATTATATCTCTCAGAAATATGAAAATATTGTCAATGCAAGACATTCCTAACCATTTAAGTTTCCATTCCCTTATTGTCCTGTGTCAGTATCCTCTACTCTTGTTGGTATATCTTTTCAGTTCTTTTTTTTTTTTTTTCCCCATCAGAGTACGTCCATCTTAACATGCTCATTTTTGCTGCATTATTTTATTTAATGCTTATTTTTCCTTTAATATCCCTAGATACAATACCATTGTGTAGTAGATCTAATAATCATTCTATAGAGCTTTCTTTTTATTTGTGTAGATACCTTCCAACCACATAGATTCTTTTATGACTTCTCTATTTTTCCCAAAAAATATCTTATATGAAGTTCACCCTCACCAGCTACTCCTTTCTTTGTCGTCAATGGATGAAAAACGAATGGATGTCGTCTCATATGTGCCTCATAAGCTTGTCGAACTGAAGCAAAAAAGACAAGGCAAAACCTTGTTGCAATACCAGAATAATAGAAAACTCTCTACAAGTATCCTGACACGACAATCTCACTCTCATGGTTGCTCTGATATACATATTCTTAATAATATCATTGATATGCCTGAGATCTTTTTTTTTCCCTAGCACTCGCCAGAGCATTTATGTATCTTATTATTATTTTTATCTAAATAAAATACCTTGCAAATCTTGCTTCTTTTCTGCTTACTTATTCAGCGTCTATGAATTTATAGTTAACGTTTCTATATTCAATAGAATTTAATAGCTATCTAAGATCGTGCTACAGATTTTATTCACTAATTTGTCAAAATAATTTCTCCATATTTCGTTGAACTCCATAGCAATGGCATAAAACTTTGGTTTCATTTGATACAATAACCTGGTTTAAGTCTTCAATTCTCTTTTGTCTTTAACCAGATGCCTTCTTAATAATAACTTACCCTTCATCCTTATTTCACTATTCTATATTTGAAAGTTTCTGCAACATTCATTTTTAAGCTTAACTGCCATAGGACTTCCTTATTCCACCACCCTTTCCTCATTAGATGGGCTTCTACATCTATACTCTTACAATAGTTAGGTTGTGCAACAAACCACTTCAACCCATATCAAGTTTTTATGTTTTTAAGCTAACCTGTCGTATGGAAACCTAGATAAGTTTTTTTTTTCTTTTTTTCCCTCCTTTTTAATCTTTCCAAGAAGGAATTGCCTAATCACAACTGGTGGGATCCGAATGAGAGTGTCTCTTGGCTGGTTTACTGGCTTAACAAAAAAGGAAGAACTGTCAACTGTAAGAGTGAATTGCCCTTCACTTTGTTGTGCAGATAAGCTCTTATCATAAATAACCTACATTCCTTGCGCATCATATACCTACCTTATTTTCCACTTCTAGAAGTTATCAAGTGAGAGTTTCTCTATTTGATGCACATCTTTGTTAACACCAAATTATAAGCCTATCTCAAAGTTCAAAATAGAAATGGAACCAAAATTAATTGAAAACTAAGACATGCTAATTTTCACTATGGGGGTATTATGGGCCCTTTGGCAATCAATTGGGCACAGAATCATGTATATATTTCATGTGAAGTGTATTTGCAGCTAAAAGAATACTAGACTCTGTTGACGTCGCGAGTTATGCATATATTTCAAGATGGCCATTTTCCTTGCTGCATTAGTTTCCAGTGGGTCTAGAAAGAGCAAAATGGTATCAGTTTTCAGGAAGAAGATAGCAGCTGTTAACTTTTTGTAGTTCTTCTCTTCTCAGGTACTAAAAATTGTGATCATTTTGGGTTTTGGAGCTTTTGTTTTTCTTACCAGACAAAAGGAACCCTGGTATGTTTGCAATTGCCATTCATTGTTTCTCATTTATTTTTTCAGCAATTTATCTTGTAACAGAGCTGATCCATTCTTTTTGAGATTTCGGATCCTCTATATTCATAATGAATTAATAATATCAAGGGGAATTCTGCAAGGCAGGAAATATAGTTTAGAAATAAGGGGATTGCTTAATGGCCTGAAGACTTTCCTTATGGCTTCAATGCTTTAAGTATTGATGCTGAATGAACTCGACATTAAATAATTTTTTTATTTCTTTGTTTGCTCATGAATTGAGATACAATGTCCTAAAATCATCTAATTAGGCTAGTCAAGATATGAGAATACAAATCCAGATTTATATCCAAAAAGTAACTAGAAAATTTGATTTTTGATGTTCTCTGGAATATTTATATAGAAAACTAAGAAGTCGGGCATTCAAGAAAACTGTGTCATATTAGACGTGTATTGCACACTCTCTGATGTGTCTACCACTTCTTTGGTCATGTCCAAAAATGGAAAAAACAAAATTTTGGACACATATAGGCTGCGTCTCCAAAAATGCTGCTCTAAGACTCAACTACATAATCTATGCTGAACAATATGATAGAGAACGAAAGTTAACACGTCAAATATGATAAAAGAATATCATGTTCATGTGCAAAATCATATTGTAATTGAACAAGCTAATAACACTAAATTTTAAATTCAGCACCATTTATATATAAAATACATATCTTTCAAAAAAAATGGAGAAAACTTACATAGACACGATATAATAGACACATGGATATGCATAAATTTGCAACTGTTTCTTAGTGGGACATGTTATATCCTACTTAGTATTTCATAAGAAGATTATTTTAATGTCCTGAGTCATTGTCTATATTTCATATGCAATTTGTCTAGGAGAATCAAGGAGGAGGGATAAAAATGAAAATTACCTCTGCTAATTAATTTTATGTGAGATGGCTTCACAATATTCTCAAAACATCTCGTGTATTCATTGTCACCCAATCCATGCCCCTCCTCCGCCCCTGCTTTTGTATCGAATCCCCCTAAGCATCCTCCCTTTCCCTCCCTTTTCCCATGCGTCCCACTGATGTGAACACACGTAGCAATAGTAACTCCAAATCTCGCACAAGATTAAATCACAACTCCAAAAAAGCTAAAATCACAGTTTGAAGCATGACCCAATAATTTATTGAATCAAAGAACCAAAGTTATAAAGGAATTTGACCCCTTAATTACAAAAATTATGAACACTGCTATGAAGTTGTTGAACGTCGCAAAGATGAAATCCTTAGTAATTTCAAAATTAAGTTTAATGAAGACCAAGAAGAAAATAACCTGGCTTTGATTTAATCTCTCAATAATGTTTGTTTTTTTTACAATGAAAAGAATGAGACCATATATATATAGGCAACTCATAAAAACCCTAATTAGAACGTAAAATTTCAAGAAAATATCTAACAAATAGAGTTCTAAACGAAAAAGGAAAAATTAAACCGCCTTCAAATTTTTGTATTGCACGCACCGCACCGTGTATTCTCCCGAGTGCGCCGTTCAATTGATTTAGCTACGGATTGAAATTTTGTACCATGTGCACGGGTGACCCATTTTGACTGTGTCACACACCACTTTTCGGCTACACTCGACGATTCGCTTCTTCTGACTTAGCTTGAATTAAGTGCACTAATCTTGGTTCCTCTTCCATGTCCAACATGAAACTTGATATTTTGCTCGTTGCAATCATTGTCTCGGCTCACATAGCTTCAACAAGTAATCTCATGACTTCCTTGATCTTCTTTACTCGCAATCTCGTCATTAGTCCTTTTTTCACCATCAACGGATCCTTGCTAGTCTTCGTCACATGATTCTCATCCTTCCCTCCCTCTTCAAAATGATTCGTCCTCGAATCTCCACCTGCGTCAAATAAAGAAAGATTAGAAACATTGAAAGTAACAAAAATGTTACTCCCCTGAAAGATCCAATTTATAAGCATTGTTATTGATATTTTCAAGCACTTGAAATGGTTCATCTCCTCTCGGTTGCAATTTTGACCTCCTTTGAGTCGGAAAACGCTATTTTCTCATATGTACCCAAGCCCAATCATTTAGTTCAAATGTAACACGCCTCCATCCTTTATTAGCTTGAGAAGCATAATGACCATTCTTCTTCTAAATTTAGCAATGCACCCTTTCATGGATTGATCTTACCAATTCAGTCTTCTCATCTAGACTACCTCTTTCATAAACAGGTAAAGGAATTAAATCTAAATGAATTAATGGATTAAAACCATATACAATTTCAAAAAGGTGTATAAGTAGTAGAATGTATGGCCCTATTATATTCAAATTCTATGTATGGCAAGCAATCCTCTCAACTTTTTAAATTCTTATTGATTATAGTGCGCAAAAATTGTGTCAATGTCCTATTAATTACCTCAGTTTGTCCATCTGTTTTTGGGTGACAAGTAGTAGAAAATAATGGTTTGTTCCCAACTTACCACATACAACCCTCTAAAAATGACTAAGAAAGTTAACATCTCTATTAGACATAATACTTATAGGTATTTCGTGGAGTCGCACTATTTCCTTAAAGAATAAGTCAACTATGTGCGTGGCATCATTTGTTTTATGACAAGGAATAAGGTGTGCTATCTTACTAAATCTATCATCTACTACATACATAGAATCTCTACCCCTTTTAGTTCTAGGCAATCCCAACACAAAGTCTATAGACACATCAACCCAAGGCTCACTAGGAACAGGTAAAGGCGTATACAAACCTTGTGGTAAAACTGTAGACTTAGTATTTTTACATGTAATGCATCTATTACAAAAGACTTAGTATTTTTACATGTAATGCATCTATAACAAATGCTTTTAACATCTATTTTCTTAGGTCAATAAAAATATTCATGCAACATCTATAAGGTCTTCTTAATGCCAAAATGTCCCATTAAACCCTCACTATGTGCTTCGTGTACTCACAATTAATGCATAGAACAATTAGGAACACATAACTTATTTTCCTTAAACAAATATTCATCGTGCTTATAAAATTTATCAATTGCACATTTATCACATGATATAGTTTTGTTAGAAAAATCCATCTCATTAGCATGCATGTCTATAACATATTCACACCAAAACATCTTTGAACTGAAAGACGTACATACCTCCTTCATAATACATCAGCTTATATATTAGAAAAATCTGAATCATTAGCATATACGTCCTTAACATATTCAAACTCAAACATTTTTGCACTTAAAGATGTAATAAGTACATACCTCCTTAATAATGCATTAACTATTATGTTCTCTTTACCGTGTTTATACCGAATGACATAGGGAAATGTCTCAATAAACTCTATCCACGTCGCATGCCTCTTGTTTAATTTACCTTGGCCCTTTAGATGTTTCAGTGACTCATGATCAGTGTAGATACAAACTCCCTTAGGCCATATGTGCTGCCCGCCAAACCTCGAACAAGTGTATAAAGCTTTTTGTCATACGTAGGATAATTCAAAGCTGTCCCGCTTAGCTTTTTAATGAAATAAGCTATTGGTCTCCTATCGTGCATTAAAACAGCTTAAATTCCTGTACTTTTCAATCTCAAAAGTTGTTAAAGTTAGATAGTGCTAAAATAGGTGCAGAATACAACCTATCTTTAATAGTATTAAATACTTGTTCTTGTTCAATACCTCAATGGAATCCTACGCTCTTTCTCACAATCTCAATGAGTGGTGTGGCAAGTGTGCTAAAATCTTTAACAAAATGTCTATAAAAGCTAGCTAAACCATGAAAGCTTCTTATCTCAATTATGTTTTTAAGTGTTGGCCACCCCTTGATAACTTTGATTTTCTCATCATCCACTTCAATACCCTTTACACTGACAACATAACCAAGAAAAACAATTTTTTTCATGCAAAATGCACACTTTTTAAAGTTAGCGTAAAGTTCATGCTTCAAGACAACAAGCACACACCTCAAATGCTCTATATGTTCCTCTAAGTTCTTACTATACACTAGAATGACACCAAAGTAAACTATTACGAATTTACCTATGAATGCACGTAAAACATGGTTTATTAATCTCATAAAAATACTAAGTGCATTAATAAGTTCAAATGGCATAACTAACCACTCATACAATCCATTTTTACTCTTAAAAGCAGTTTTCCAATCATATATATTCTTTCATCCTAATTTGGTGATATTCA
Organism: Fraxinus quadrangulata; assembly: GCA_903798255.1. NCBI lineage: Eukaryota > Viridiplantae > Streptophyta > Magnoliopsida > Lamiales > Oleaceae > Fraxinus > Fraxinus quadrangulata. Next base: position 34,317 of record CAIGRB010126556.1, on the reverse strand, counting down.
CTTTTAATATCCATTTTACTAAATATAAATGATTCATGCAGTTCATAAAGCATATCATCTAACCTAAGTATTGGATACTTTATCGTTATATTGTTGATTGCCCTATAGTCAATACACATTCTCCAAGTCCCATCATTTTCAGGTACAAGTAGCAAGGCACGACACATAGACTCATGCTTTCCCTCACATACCCTTTGCAAAGAAATTCACTTTTAACTTTTATTTTACCTCTGAAGACTCTTTTTATTTGATCTCTTATGACTCCACTATCTTCTCTTTATTTTCATCCACCTCACTATTTTCTCTCTTCTTTGAAGTATCAGTCACTCTCCTTTTATCTTTCTTTGTTTTTCTTCTCTTTCTCACCTCTCAGTTTCAATTGGTCCTCATATACATGTTTTAGTGTTAATAGCACAAGAGTAACAGATTTCCCATTTTTGACAAAGCTATACCTATTTTTATACCTTTCATGTATCACTTTCCTATCATACTATGACCTCCCCAACAAGATACGCCTAGCATGCATAGGAACCATGTCACACATCGCCTCATCACTATACTTCCCAATTGTGAAGCTTACCAAAATTTGTTAATCCTAACATCTTCACATTCATTCAACCACTGTAATCTATAGGATCTATGATGTTTTAGCATAGTCAATCCAAATTTTTCTACAAGGGTAGTACTAGCAACATTGGTACAACTCCCCCCATCAATAATCATACAACATACTTTGTTATTAACATATCACCTAGTATAAAAAATGTTCTCTTTACTGCTCCATGTCATCCACCCGATTTGTGTATTGAGGGCACGTCTCATAACAAGTGTTTCACCTACCATTGGGTACTCTACCCCATCACCATCACTAGCATCTTCCAATTCTGGCATTTCATCATTGTCACTGTCACTATCACTTACCACTTCCCCATTATCTCATAAGATCATTGCCCTTTTATTTGGGCATTGAGAAGCAATGTGCTCTAAACCCAAGCAATTAAAACACTTGATATTCCTATTCCTAGAAGGTTGAGAATTTGTCTTGGGTTTTACTTTGCTAGCTACTTCCGCTTTTTCCCTTGGTGGTTCAATCCTATCCTTTGAAACAACCCCATCACTTTTATTACTATCCCACTTCGATTTCGAAGTAGGATTAGAACCCGAATAATACCTAGCTACTACTTTTCTTTTTAATTGCCTTTCCACCTTCATAACATGTAACATGTCATCCAACTCCACATAATGTTATAGTTCCACTACATTGGCTATCTCCCTATTCAAACCATTTAAAAACCTAGCCATTATGGCTTCCCAGTCCTCCTCAACATTCGTCCTAATGATAGCTATTTCCATCTTCTTATGGTAATCCTCCACACTCCTCTAACCTTGACTAAGGTTTTGAAGTTTTTGATAAAGATCCCTATAATAATGATTAGATACAAATCTCTCCCTCTTAATAGTCTTTAACTCACCCCATGTTTCAATATGCCTTTCATGATTCCTCCTCCTACTTGTTAATTGATCCCACCATATGATTGCATAATCGATAAATTTTATCACCACTAGTTTGACCTTTTTCTCCTCCGAATAGTTATGGCAATCAAAAATCAACTCCAACTTCTTTTCCTACTCTAAATATACTTTTGGATCGTTTCTACCTTGGAATGAAGGAATTTTCATCTTAATGCTACCCAAATTCCGATCAACCCTATCTCCACCAAAGTCTCTAAGATCTTCTCTAGGTCCCCCTTCACACCTATCTCCTCTATTCCTCATCCTACCAACTTCGACCTTTGATATTTGATCATCCTCATTAGCATTGTCCACTTCATTCCCATCATCAGATTCAACTCTAAGATCACGTCTATCGTGCCTCCTAACGTTAGGAACTCCTCTAAGTATCTCCCTTTGTAAGTTAGCTATCACCGTATCCCTTCAATCAATTCTATCTCTAATTTCTCCAAATACCACATTCATTTGTTCGAATTGTTGTTGCATGGTCCTCATCATGAAGACTTGATTGTTTCCCTCTCCAGATATTGATTCTTTTTTATCAAACATCTTAATAACTAGAATTTGTATGCTTCAATTGTTTGCACTGGTGTTTCACTGAAATTTGACTTTTTCTCTATAATAATCTCACTACTCTTACATTTTTCCTCTCAATGCTTTCTTTCAAGTTCTCTAAGGAACCATTTGTTCACAATAAAAAATTTCCGCCCTTGTGAGGTTCAAACCCGCAAGTATAAGGAATTGAAGAAGAATAATAACTTGAGAAAATGACTCAAGAAAGGAAGGAATGAAAAAATTAAATGAAAACACAACCAAGAACTTCAAGAGAGTGATTCTTGAAATCGATTTATTCCTTTTCCACGACAAAATTGGTACCAATGGATGATTTAGGTATTGAATTAATTTCTTGAAAGAAAATGCGCTTCAAGAATTTTCAAGAAAGTGTTTCTTAAAATCGAATAAGCCTCTTTTTGGCTTGGAAAATTCTTTTTCTTTTTGCTGGATTTTGTTTCTAGAATTTTCATTTTTTTATTTTGATACTAAATACGCAGAAAATCAACGAAGGCAAGAAAAATATAAACAAAATTATATTGATGCACTAAATTTAATGCACAAAACAATTCTTAAATGTTCTTGATATTTGTGCTGATGTAAAAGACTCGAGAAGACGATGAAAAATCAAGAAAACAATGAAGAAGATGAAAAAAATATGGAAAGATAAAGATATAAGCTTGATTTTAGAGCCAAGGCTCTGATGCTAATTGATGTAAACCTACGAAACAATAGTAACTCTAAAACCCACACAAGATTGTATAGCAACCCCCAAGAAAGCTAAAATCCTAATTTAAAGCTTGATACAATAATTTATTGAATCAAGGAACCAAAGTTGTAAAGGAACTTGACCCCTTAATCACAAAATTATGAACCTTGCTATGAAGTTGTTAAACGCCACAAAGATGAAATTCTTGATAAGCGAAATTGAGGTCAATGAAGAACAAGAAGAAAGCAACCTTGCATTGATTTAATCTCTCAGTAATATGCTATTTTTACAATGAAAAGAATGAGACCATATATATAGACAACTCATAAAAACCCTAATTAAAACATAAAATATCAAGAAAATATCATTGTTTATCTCAAGATTTCGAGAAAGGAAAAATTGAACAGCCTTCAGATTTTTGTGCTGCGCGCATGCGCTGTTCAATTGATTTGGCTGTTCAATTGATTTGGCTATAGGTTGAAATTTTACACCCCATGCGCGCAACCTATTTTGCCTGCATGCGCACGCCGCTTTCCTACTACACTCCAGACTTCGCTTCTTCTAATTTAGCTTGAATTAAGTGTATTAATCTTGGTTCATCTTCCATGTCCAACATGACACTTGATGTTTTGCTCATTGCAATCGAAGTATCGGCTCACGTAGCTTGAACAAGTAATCTCATGGCTTCCTTCATCTTCTTTGCTCGCGATCTCATCATTGGTCCTCTTTCGACAATCAACGGATCCTTGCTTCATTCCATGGTTCTCATTACCCCCTTTTCCCTTCTTTCCAGCCCCTCCCTCATTCTCCATACTTGAGGGCTAGGACGGCCTTTGAGAATCTCCCGAGGAGCTCACCGTAGGGAGAAAGTTAGAGGGGGAAGGGGTTAAAAGTGGGAAATGTGAGGGACTTGGGACGTGGGAGGAAGATGACTGATGATATGTGGCAAAGGCCATTTCTGAAAAATTAAAATATAACAATTTTCGCCTCGACAGTGATGAAGGGCTATATTTAGAAATTTTCCATATTTCTTGACAGTTGGAAGATTTGATTGTAAACGGTAATTGTTTTACTCATAAATCTTACAGGAAAAACAAGAGTGACGAAAATATTGCCTTCCCCGTTCCAGACTACATTGACAAGAGGACATTAGCCTAGTAATTGGCTAGTAGATCACGAAAAGCGATTGGTGTACTGTAATTCTTCTGACCAGGTTTTAGCTAATCCATATATCTTGTTGTTACTTCTGCTTTTTCTCAGTGGCCTCAAATTTAATATTATGATATTCAAATCCATTGCAATCACCTTGAGTTGATGAACTATTTCTAGCCTCCTTTGTAATTCATTTTATCTCATTTTTTTCTGTATAAACACAGTGTGAGACAGTGACTGGTTATTCTAATGTTTGGAAAGTGTTTATAAATGGTTTAAATTATAATTAAATACAAATGAGTGGCGGGAAAATGTATAATACTCTTAGGTCTCTCGAAATGGGTCAATAAAAAGTGATTTGAGTCTTTATAAATAATTTATAAACACAAGCCAAAAATAGGCTAATATAGTCCCTAAAGTACTGTATTATCTTCTTTAACTTAAATTGGGTGAAAATCTATGTAGGGAGCCTCTAAGGAAAAAATAAATGCACAAAACCTTCGAATTCCATTTTAATTTTTAATAATAAACTAGGCAATATAAACTCGGCGAGTAATATACAATATCAACAGTTCTAACAAACAATTATAAAGGTTATTTAGGTTGAAAATCTTGCAAAGTAGCTATCTTCCTATGCCAAGCAATCTTTGATTTTTTGAAATGCCTCAAGTGTTCGTTGTCTACCCTAGTATTTGCTCAATAATTCAGAAAAACTTGCATTCCGATATATACCAGTGCTGGACAAAATAATTTAACGTAAATGAATGTTAAAATTTACATATCTAACTTTTGAAAAGTACATTAAAGAATAGGGAGATTTGCAAAATACACCTTTTGTGTAGGGTGTATTTACACTTTACAAAGCCATGTTTTCTAAATTTACACTTTACATTTACCTCATGGTAATAAACAAAAGTTTTGTTGAAAAATTACAAATTTTTCATTAAAAATAGTTAAATAGATAAAAATATAGTAATTGAAAACATGGAAGGGGCGTATTAAAATACTCAATTTTGGTATATTCAATTATTTTTATAATTGCATATTTGTGAATTTTCAGCACATGGAGCTTTTTGTAACCTTTATGCAAAATATAGAATGTCAAATTTAAATTCACAAAAACAACTACTCATAACTATTCTTCGTAAAGTTAGGATCTATTTGATATGACTTTTGATAAGTCAAAATAAGTTTTTGAGATCTAAAAGTTGTTTTGACCTGTTTGACAAATTTTACGGAAGTATTTTTTTTAATTAGAAGAGCATTTAAAAAAAAAAAAAATTGGTTCAATGTAGTTTTCTCTAAAAGTATTTTCAGAATATGAAACTCTTTTAGAAATTAATTTTCAAATAAAAATTAAAGTAACTTTCTTACAAAACTATTCTACGGAAAGTAAAAATAAAAACCTTGCCATTAATCTTTTGGATGAAAAGATAAAAGGACATGCAATATAGGTTCACACTTCTTTTTGCCATCTTCAAAAAGATATAAGTTGGTCTTAGATTATTTTATTAGTTGCATGATCACCCCTCATATATACAAATCTCCATTAGATTCGTGAGCACGATCCGTCGCTTCAAATATTAAGTACCCGCTAAAGTTGAAAGATGAAATATTCATAAAGTTCATGTGGAGGCTACAAGTCGATTAAGTGATAATTTAGGCAATTTTTCACCATTAAGTGCTATAATTGCATATTTGTGAATTTTGTGAAACCGGTAAGGTGTTGGTTTTGGATTTTTTTTGGGAAAGAAAATGTGTTTTCAAAGCTACGTGGTAGCGATTCTCCTATTTGACATCCACCATTTGATTTGTAGTGTCAGGCCAGCATTTCGTTCAATTTTTAAATAGACGTGAGTTCAATGATGAACACAATTACGAATGGCAAAGTTCAATAATGATGGGGTGATTTTTTAAGTTAAGTGACCCATATAAACTTTTTATAAAGTTCAATGACTATTTGGATAATTCTCCCTTTTTAATGGGGGAGTAGGAGTTGAGGAGATACTGAGTTTTAATTGACCGACATATGTCCCTAATTAATTCAATAAGATGATGTTTCGTGTTTGTTTATTTATTTTTTATTCTCATCCCGGAGGTTTAACAAAAACAAAAATGTCATGTTCGAACCAATATTATAGTTTTTTTGAGAAAAATAACATACTTGGTATACAATATTTTTAATAAAATGTCATGTGATATGTTGTTATTTCACAGTTTAAAAAATAATTTCTCTTTCAAACTAATGTTTTTTTATCACTTACCAACAATGTTGACAATGTTGTAAGAAAATATTGTACAAGTGGCTTTTCCCAAAAAATAAATGGGCCGATATTGTCACTTTAAAATATTTTAACGCGTTGAGTCTATACAAAAAAAGTATTTAATCCATCAAATCCAAATCCTTGTATCCGAAGGAAAAACCAACGTATAAATAGTAAATACAGTGTCCGTATCGTTGGTGAAGCAACACCACATGCACGACCCATTACGCACATGTACAAACAAGTGAATATATATATAGACATATCCTCTTCACTCCACATTCGCAACAATTCACACCTGGGTTTTTCAAAATTTTCGTATTATACGCATATTCGTGGGTTCTTGAATCCAATGAATATTTACTGTAGCAGATGAGAATCAAGTACCTTGAGGTAATAGCAGGAAATTGTTATACAGGCCCGGAAATTTTTGGCTGGTGGTAGGGTCGGGTCATGTATACAGCTAATTTAATCGGGTTCGTGTTGGCTGTGGCCTCAAGTGCTTTCATTGGATCCAGTTTTATCATCAAGAAGAAGGGTCTCCAGAGAGCCAGCGCCTCTGGCTGTCGTGCCAGTAAGTATTAATTTTTCTGCTAATTTTTCCTTTTTTTTTTCTAATTAAAGAAAAAATTGCTGATTTTTTGTTTTGTTTTTTGGGAAAAAAAGATGTTGTACCATTTACTTCATTTTTAGTACCAGATTCTGGATTTGTAGTATTTTTTCATTTCAATTCATCTTGTCTCTTTGTGAATTGTAAAAATTATTTTTCTCATTTTCTTAATATGATGATTTTTTTGATGTCGTACCATCTTATTCTGCTTTTCTACCTGGTTCTGGAACTATACCCATTAAATCTTCCCGCAACGAAATAAAGAAATGAGATCAGTAGTATACACTGTTTCATTGTGAAAAATTGCGTACAATTGGGTTTGATATTGCTCCATGAATAATTAAATTTTCATTGAATTCACATATTAATTACTTTTCTAGTGGTAATTTAGTGATTGAGTGCAGCCATATTGAAGAGGTTGCAGTAAATAAAAGAAAAACTTGTGTGCTTAGTGAGTAGCAGTAATAAATAACTAAAAGTTACTGTACTTGCTGAGGTATTTTTCGGGGAATTTGAGTAGTAGGGACTGGGAAGCATACTTGATAACATGAATCTGTTATTTCACTTAGTTAGGTAAGTTGCTACATTTACTGGAAGCTTCAATTCAATTAGATCATTTGGAACAATAACAGAATTATCTTAGTTTCGATCCGCCTCTTCCTTTTCAAACTTGTTCTATGAGATCTATCTACACTTGCAAAGAAGAATTTCTTTAAGATATTGTCATTTGACGAATTAAAACTCACTACCATAACGCATAGCATGTCTCATGAGTCGTTTTATATGGGAGTTTTTTGCAACGATCATCTATATTCATTGGTTTTTTATGAAATAATAGAATCACCTAAGTTGTCCTTTCCATATATACAACTAAGCATAGCATGCATTAGACGAACAAATATCATAAAGCATAGCATGACATTTGCTTTACTCTTTAATTTCTTATTGAATAATTTTATAGCCATAAACTACAACCTCATACATACTTTGATATAGGAATTCAATTTCATCCTCTTCATGGTCTCCCCCTTTCATGACCTGAATTCTTCTGCTATATTTAACATTTTCCATCCATAATGGATTTTGACAAATTCTCAATATCTATACTATGCCTTTCACTAGTAATCTGTTGAAATAATTCATCTATGTGATCCCATCATTGCTAAATTGAAAGTCTTCGTCTTTAATACCATTGACTTGGTTTAGATATCTACCTCATTTTGCCTTTTTTCAAGATATATTGTAAATATCTCTGCCCAATCCTTTATTCCAAGATGGCCATACAACTTCTCACGTGCTTCCGCATTGGGCTTCAAATTTATTCTGCAAAAAGGATTTTGAAATAATACAAAATGTTCTTGTTAAAAAATTTTCCTCTTAAACATATATGCAAATGCAGTTTTGAGATATTGATGTCATAAAGCTGTTGTTTTGATGTTATTTTAATGGTGCTATTTCAATCATTTTTGAAGACTCAGGAGGGTATGGATATCTACTAGAACCACTTTGGTGGATTGGCATGATAACTAGTAAGCCTTATCTTTGTTAAAAATCTTTGACTAGATATTTCTGGAAATGCTTCTATCTGCTTAAATTTGAACTACATTCATTGTACAAAATTCTACAGTGATTGTTGGAGAATTTGCCAATTTTGTAGCATACATGTATGCTCCTGCTGTCCTTGTGACACCGCTTGGCGCATTAAGTATAATTGTCAGGTAGATATGCATTACACGATGCTTCCATCCCATATCCCCTTTCCTCTAAAATAAAGGACAAGAAAAGAGTGTCATTTCGAATTTCAAAATTTGTGCTGCACAAGTAATATTATGTAAGCTGAAGTACTGTTTATTTAATTGACAGTGCTGTTTTAGCTCATTTTCTGTTGAAAGAGAAATTGCGGAAGTTAGGAATATTGGGATGTGTTTTGTGTGTAGTAGGTTCTACTGTAATTGTGCTTCATGCACCTGCTGAACATGGTATTAGTTCTGTGGAAGAAATCTGGGAATTAGCAATACAGCCAGGTGAACATATTTCCCCAAGAGCTGTTATTTAAATTATCTTTATTTTAATGTTATACTCACAACAGAAAACAAAAGACTGCTTTTTGATATTTCTTCTCCCCTCTTGGTTCAGCTTTTCTTTTGTATACAGCTTCAGTAGTAGCAGTGGTGTTGGTACTGATTTTGTATTGCGAACCACGATATGGGCAGACAAATATCATGGTTTATATTGGCGTTTGTTCTATAATTGGATCCTTAACGGTTAGTACATTTCTTATCACTATTATATCAAAAAAAAAAAGATATTCCTGTGTTAATAAGCAAATCGCTTCCCTAAATTACAAGCAAAGGGAGCAAAAGGGCTTATTACATTAGAAGAGGATAGAAGAAACTTAATTGTTCAAAAAGTGTTGGCCAGATAGAAGTAATTAGAAACGTTTGGATTGGTGCAAATTCTGGAAATTATTGTGATGATTGGATATCGAACTCAAGGCCAAAATGTAGGTGAAATGATTAGAGATATTTTGCGTTAGTTTAAGGCTAAGTATTAAGTATGTGGTAAATGAACCGGAAAACATAAACAAAGGAGCTTGTTGGAGTTAAGATCTGATTGTCCTCAACGTTGCATTATGTATTTCTGGATGAACTCAAAGAGCTTCTGAAAATTTGATTTCCATCGAGCAGGAACAACCTTTGTGGCATTTCAACTCTCTAATTATGCTAAATTACATTCATGAGCTTGATTTTCACTGGCAAAATCTGTATAATTACATATGTATGGGCAAAGGAATTCTTGCCCTCAGCATTGATGGCTTATTTTAGGCGTGGAAATCAATTGATTCAATGAATCTCTTGATTTTGAACCAAAATAAGAAAAATATAAACTAGTATACTGTCATGCGTTGTCGGTCAAAACTCAAGAGCAAGAAATAGGAAGAATTTATTGGTAAAGAAGTGCTGGCTTAATCCATGACAGTTTTTGGTGGGTCATTGCAGGTTATGAGCATTAAAGCAATAGGTATTGCTATTAAACTCACTTTGGAAGGCTCAAGCCAGGTTGTGCGCTACCAAACATGGATATTTTCCATGGTTGCAGTTACATGCATAATTACTCAGTTAAACTACTTAAACAAGGTTGCTTCCTTTTTTCCCTTCGTGATTTTTTGCTTTATTTTTTTACTCATCAAGTGTTTGTGTGCCTGTATACGTACATAGATAAGTTGCTTCACTTCTGTACATATCCATATGCACTCCAATTTTTGACAAGTTCTTCACTTATTCTTCAACTTCTGCGGATACTTAAACAACGCTAAGTAGATGTAGGAATTAAATATAAATACTGCTGTTTCTTGATTGATGATGGATTATGTTGTTTAAAATTTCCAAATTAACTCCTGTAATTAAGCAACCTTTTCAGGTTCTGGATACTTGCATTCACAAGATTTTCTCCCTCGTCCAACTAAGAGTTAAATGGTGTCTCAAGATTGGCTTCAAGAATAGGTATATATAGATATGCTACAGTTCCCCGCGGCCCAAACCCATTGCTGCATTAGGTTAGGGAGCTGGACGACAATTGCTCTTCTGCATCCTAGATGTGCAAACACTAAGTAAACAGAGAGTACAATTTTGAATAAAAGCTGCTGGCTGCATGGTTTTGTCCATTGCATTTTCTTGAGGCGTATTGCGATGCCTTCTTGTAGTACACTAGATTTATTGTTTCTGTTTATATACTTAGAAAAGTATGCTTATGTCACTCATTGTATATTCAGATGCATTTTATATGTAAATTAAAGGAAAACAAAGAAGTGTCTCTCACCTGTAGTTTATTCCCATCTATTATGGAGTTACATATGAGATTAAAAGTCTTGGTCGAACTTCATTCCGTTGAGTCCAACAGAAAGATGTGTAAAATTGCAGTTTCTCCTATTAGAGCATGCTCTTTTTTGAATCATGTTGATCATTTGAGAAATACTTCCTACCTGTAAGCTAAAAAAAAAAAAAAAAATTGAGTTATGCTGAAACAAGTGATTATCTTTATTGTAAAGATTGGATGGGGAGTAATTCAACGATAGAATTGGAAATGTGTGCATATATTAGAGATAATATTTGAATTCTTGTCTACTTATTAGTTTTACCTATATAGTGTGCAGTCAATTCATTATTTTCTTCTTTTTTTTTTTTTTTGTGAGTTTTCTTGGATTTGGTCAAGCTTTAGATCAAATTCCAGTAATTGATTTTCAAATGTGGTTTCTCTTCAGGCCTTGGATACATTCAACACTGCTATTGTTTCCCCAATCTATTATGCCCTGTTCACATCACTCACTATTTTTGCCAGTGCCATAATGTTCAAGGTATATAAGCTTGTTTTGGCATGTAGTATTAGAAACAACAGGATGGTACAATGGTCAAGGTTTTAGATTCTTTCTCCTTTTATACTGTCCAATACACCTTCCAAAATGCACTAGTAATGTCTTGTAAAACCATTTGCATTTCTGTTTAAACACCAATATGTTTCTGCTACTCTAGGATTGGTCTGGTCAAAGTGCTAGCAGCATTGTTTCGGTTCTTTGTGGATTCATAACTGTTCTTTCGGGTACAATGATTTTGCACAGTACCAGAGATCAAGAAAAGCCTCCAGCTGCAGGTACATACACCTCACCCTGAACATACAGTTCGAGAAAAAGGTGCAATATTTTGCCCTTTCACTTTGTTTTCATTCCATTCTGCACATACTATTGATGAGTGCTGCAAATAGCTTCTACCAATTCCAACAATTTTACTATTTGAGCACTTAATTTCTCAAATTATGTCTTTGCTTCCTTTATGTTGAGAATATTTAGTTGGAACTTGGAATATATTATATTTTAATTGAGATCTAATAAATTTACATAGCCAGATGGTAGATTTACCAGCCACCGGGCCACAAAATCCAGAAGCATCTTCGTGTATTACTTTTTTCCCCCCCTTCTCGGGATGGTTTCTCAAAATTCCCCTTTTGTGGAACTCATTGATTTATTTTTTTGAAGATTAAATATAAAAATAAAAAATAAAAATACGTGGAATGTTAATCTTCATGTTTTCAAGTAGAGCTCTCTAAACATGAAGTTGCTGACTCTATTGATAACTTGCAGATGCGTATTCAGCACTTTCTCCTCAAATATCATGGATGTTTCATGCTAATGGTGAAATATGGAAGCAGAAAGAGAGCGATGAATTGCATCCCGAATTTGTTGCAATAATTCGACAAGACCATTTCAGATAAGGGCAAAAGGAACTCGAATAACAGTCTCTCCCTTCTTACTGTACCATGATCACGAACTTTGAGCGTGTTTTTGGCATGCAATATTGGACAAGAGCAGATAGTCTAATGAACAAGATCTCAGCCTCTTTTCCATTGTTAGTACTATATAATTATTTCTACCAAATATGCCTCGAGTGATGGAGATTTGGAGATTCTAGTCCACTCCTCTTCAGAAAATTTGTTTCCTTAGAGTAGATAGTTTTCACCCCCATTTGACCCACATCAAAATTATAATACATTTTTCTCTTCTTTTTAACAACACTTTCTCTCCAATAAATTAATATTACACATTGATCGAACAATTTTCCTTCTTTTTCAATCACCCATGTTCCCAAAAAAACAATATTCCAAAAATTATAGTACCAAATAATGGGGGCCAAACGGGGTTCAAATGTTGAATTCTTTCCCATTGCAACATGTATTTTCCATTCTGGGCATGATAGATAGAGGCTGGCTGTAAATTAATATTGGATTATTCTTTGTCTTTGTATTAATTCTCAGACAGACTATTGCTGAAACATTATAACTAGGAGATTTCAAGTATTATCAAACCCTCGCGTAAAAATGAAAAGAAAAAAGAAATTCTCAAATCTCTTCGGCGATCTTCAACTCATTGTTATCTGTTTGATGTTTGCGTGCATTTTGCTGAATTATATTTCGTGATCTATTCATTTTAACAGAATATCATGAGCAATATTTGAGATGATACTCGTATTTTTTATGCCAATAGTTAGTCGTATTTGTTAGGTTCCCATAATTATAACATCATGTACCTTTGTTGTTGGTTGCAACAAGTTTGATTGCTTGCCATGCCTATATGCAACTTGTGGTCCATTGGTTACCTGT
>CAIGRB010126552.1:2882-29346 GCA_903798255.1 Fraxinus quadrangulata | reverse complement strand
ATAGATCCGTTGGAAATAAAGAACGATTTGTAATGTCGTAATCTGTTAGAAATTGTTAATTTTTATTTATTATAATATTCTCATTTTCGAGCATAGATTTTTTTTGGAAAAAATTAGAATTTACTGCTCATTGAACTAAAAAGTAATAAATGCATTTTGGGTAGAAATCCTATAAATGTATTTTTATTTATTTAGAAATGCTTGTTTTAGTTTGCTTAGTTACTTGAATGATTCTTCATTACGATCATATTTTAATATAAATATATTATCTTATCAAGGTCCAACTCTAAGATACATACGCTTTTGTCTTTAAGGTATGGGAGGCAGCTTGATGGTGAGAGTGATCGTGTCTGAGTGTAGGAATTTTAAAGTGATTTAGTTTACATTACAAGCGTAAATGCACAGTATATTGAGTTTATTATTAACAATGCATTGATTAAGACAAAATAATCCCTTGTCAAGTAATCTTTAAAGCACAATCTATTTGTTTCTATCATTATTCGATCTTACGAGGAAATTGCTAATAGTACAGTTTTGTGAACTTCCTCTTGGATTAATGTTGGAATTCAAGCAGAGAAACAGTGCATCATATCATCATTTTCCAACTATTTCATCCCTTGGCATTGCTGAATTTTTTCGAGCTGGGATTTTGGTTTTTCAAACTGCACTAAAGGTACTTTTTTCTTGATCTCAAAAAAGGAAAAATTTCTTATTTTCTTTCCTTGTTGTCTGTGGAAAATAATCTACGTTGGCACCAATATCGTCCTCAATTATCTTTTATTGGGTTGTAAAGGGGAAGAATCTAAAAGAAATTTTAAATCTACTTTTGACGGAGAATTGAAACTGTTTTTTCTTTTGAGGGTCTCTTTCAAAACAAAAGAATCCAAAGGAAGATGGCTTAAGAATTCTTGAAATCGAATACAAATGCAGGTATTATTAGTCAAGTCCACCATGTATGCGATATTACGTGCACATTTCACGGAGAAACGCAACCCATCCAGTGGTTCCACATTCAACTTCCTCGTAACTTCTACAACTTTGAAGAGTTTATCCTCTTGAGCTGGTGTTAACACGTTCGTGCAACTTTGTGATTCATCACATCGGTCGTGAAACCAATGCTGCAACTTGTTACGAAAACTCTTAATCATTGTGAAGATTGGTAACTCTCGATCCTTTTTGAATAATGCATTGACAGAATCCTCATTGTTTGACGTCGTCATAATATATTGACGTCCTGAAAAATACGAACGGAAAAATGCGACCGCACCCAATGTTCAATCCCCATTTTTGTTTGATACTCTCATGTTGGGAATGATTTGTTTCCTACTTCAACCATAAACTTGTTCCGCTATTCGATACTGTAAGCTTCTGCCGCTCTTCTGAACAATGAAACGATGTCTTTGCTCTGATAATCAACTTGCCTTTATATCTAGCTTTTAGAGTTGTACTATCGACTAGAATTAGAGGTCGCATAGCATTTTGAAATCCCCGAATGCATTGTTCAAGAGTCATAAAGAAAAAATTAATACAATTCTCACTCTCCGTCTCGATAAAAAATGCCGAGTCGGATTATTTGTTCCTATGTTATGACAATACCTGACTAATTTAACATAACTCTCCTCGGTCGAGCCCATTAAATCCTCCAACGCGCATTCTTTGGCCCTCCAGGCCTTTTGGTAGTTCACGATCACACCGTACTCTATGTTGACCAATGATTCAATATAACTCCACTTATTTTAGTTATAACAAACAATACACTTATATTTCTAACAAACTTTGTTTTTTGAATTTTTCATGAATATATCTTCTTAAACATTCAAACACACAAATCTTTATCCGTTGAAGAACAAGTAATCAAATGAGTCTCGAAGAAAAAAAACAAGAACGAGATATTTGAAGATTAAAGTTTAAAAGTAGTTTATCGGAACTTAAATGTAAATGTACTAACTCATCAATTTTTAGCAAGTGTATAAAGTTTAAATTATTTCCATAATTCATAACTTGCATAAAACTGATTTTTTATTTTTTTAAAAAAGTCAACTTTCGGTCAACCAAAAGTCAACTTTTGGTCAACCGAAATTTCAATGATTTGATTTTCCAACTGCTATACACTTTCAGTCAACCGAAATTGGTCAATCGAAAGTGACTGATTTGGCTTCCTTTACTCTATAAATATTCAACTCTTCTTGTATTTAATTTTAAGAACTTAAAAGAGCAATTAAGAGAGTATATTTATTGAATATCATTGAGCTTACTTGATTTTAAATTCTATTTCATTTATTACAAAGAATTTCTTGATCGATCAAACTAATTTTCATCTATCTCATCAAGAATTCCTTTTGCAAAGAAACTTTCTCAATCTCATCTATTTTCAATTCTTGATAAAAGTTTTATTTGCCAATACTTATATTGAAGTATAAATCTCTCTTGATACTTAACTTGTATTATTTGTTAAGAGAGATCATAGGTTGAAAATTTCGATACAAAGATATAAATTATTTTATTATACATCATTCATCAAAGTTTACAACATAAACACTTGAGATTTATCATTTGCTATCTATTGAAGTGTTATTATCCTAACTCTCTAAATACTTGACTTGATTATATCATTTGTTAAGAGAGTTCTTTCAATTGTAAAACTATCATTTATACTTTAGTGGTTTCGAGAGGCTTGTGAAAACTCGATTGTTGTTAATGATAAGTGCTCCTTGTTGTGAGTCACCTAAGGATAAGTGTTCATTGTTGTAAGTCACTTAAGGATAAGTGCTCCTTGTTGTAAATCATTTAAGAATTGGTACTCCTTGTTGTAAGTTATCATTATAGTAGATTTGGTCTTGCTTGTAACGAAGAGCTTGGTAATGGGGACATAGAACACATTGTGATTCGCACCCCCATTAAATTTGCTTATCACATTTACATTATTGTACTTTACTTTAAATTGTTATTTACATTGTGTTATATCTACTTAAGCGACAATACTTGAATTAAGTTATCGAATTTGCATATTTATTTCTCTTATTACACTTTGAGTTTATATCCTGTGTATTAAATAGTTTTGAAATTAATTGTCGAAAAAGTTTTCAAAAACCAATTCACCCCCATCTTGATNTATTAAACTTTGAAATTATATCTTGTCTATTGAATAGTTTTGAGACTAATTGTCGAAAAAGTTTCAAAAACTAATTCAACTCCCTTTTGGTTAGTTATTCTTGGGTTATCAATTGGTATCAGAGCCTAGGTACACACTTTTAATATTTCACTATCTTGTGTTATGGCTAATCTTAATATTGATGGGCATTCTACAAATCGTCCTCCTTTTTTTGATGGTACACATTATAATTATTGAAAAACTAGAATGATGATTTATATTCAATCAATTTATTATAATGTTTGGTTGAATTTGGTCCTCATAAGCTTACCAGAGTTATTAAAGTTTATGGAAAATCGGATAAAGCTATTCCAAAACCAAGAGAAAAATATGATGAGGATGATAAAAGAAAATTGTTATTGAATGCAAAAGCCAAAAATCTTCTTTATTGTGCTTTAAACATAAATTAATTTAATCGTATTAGCACATGTGATTCCGCATATGAGATTTGGCATGAAATAGGAATAACACATATGGGTACAAATAAAGTAAAAGAAACTAAGATAAATCTCTTGTTTAAAAACTTCAAAAACTTCTTTATGAAACAAGATGAATCCATTTCTAACATGATTACTCGATTCACCGATATTGTTAATGGCCTTAAAGGTTTTGATCGAAAATTTACTAATGGTGAACTTGTGAGCAAAATTCTTAGGTCTCTCTTGGAAGATTGAGATTCATTAAGAATGTTGATAGAAAACACCAATGATATCAACACGCATCCTTTGGAAGATCTCTATGGAACCTTGATGACCTATGAGATAAATCATAACTATAAACAAGAAAAACTTCATCTGAATGTATATTTTGTCAAACGAGATTAATGGCAAAATTAGTTTCCTACCAGCCTTAATTAGTTAACAGCTAGCCTAGACGACTGTACTGACCTTTTTTTAAATAAAATTCTGTTCCCGAGTTGTTAAGTCGATTTTCTGACTTTTTTTCCCTTATAACTAAAAATGATGTTTTATAATGTAGATATGATTGTAATCCTAATTTGTTATTTTGGTGATTTCGAATTGGATGAAAAGATCAATGTGTATGGAAATGGATGAGTAATATATGTGGTGGTATTCCAATTTCCATAACATCGAGTACATACGTGGGAATGTACCATGATTTACAAAATAAGTTGAATGTCAATCCCTTTCCGTACAATATGGAACTGAAATTTCAATTCAACGAGCATTCATCCATTTTGATTCAACCTATGAAGGTTACTTCTAATGTTGAAGTGAATTATCTACTTGAATTGAACAATACGCACACGACTCCTTTTTGCGTGACTTTAGTGAGGAAGAATGTCGCTAAAAGTGAACACGAAAATTCGGATGGAGAAGATCCCAATGCCAATGATGTGGTTATTTCTGACACAAATGTTCATTATTGTGATCTCACTGTTACACACATAATTTCGTTGGTAGTTCATGACAACGATAATAAAAATGAAGTTACAAATGAGTATTTGATTGCTTTATCCCCGTTAGAGACATACAGGGGACAAGAGCTCAAGGGCTACATTGAGTGGATCATCATCTAATTGTCCATGTGTGGTTCCTGATGATGAGGATTTGTATGTCGGGGAACTGTTTGACATAAAGAAGTATTTGTAGGAAGCTCTGTACTAGATTAAACTAAAATACAACTTTGAGTTCAAAGTGAAAAAAAAAATCAAACAAGTCATTGTTGACAATTATCTGCATCAATGATAGTTGCTGTTGGCGTTTACGAGTGACAAAGATGGAAACGAATGAAATAATTGTACTTCGCAAGTATACAGGGAAACATACTTACGAAGTGGGAATTTGTTGAAATGATGACAAGCAAGCTCAAGCATGGTTTATTGGTTGATAGATAATGCATAAGTATCATGACCCATGAATGATTTATAGACCTTCAGATATCATTAACAACATCCGTCGAGAGTGATAACCCAAGAATAACTAACCAAGAGGGGGGTGAATTGGTTTTTGAAACTTTTTCGACAATTAGTCTCAAAACTATTCAATACACAATATATAATTTCAAAGTATAATAGTAGAATTAAATATGCAAGTTTGATAACTTAATTCAAGTAAGGATATTGCACAATATAAATGGTAATGTAAAGTAAAGTACAATAATGTAAAGATAACAAACCAATTTAATGGGCTTCGATACACAATGTGTTCTACGTCCCCGTTACCAAGCTCTCCGTCACGAGCAAAGCCCAATGCACTATAATGGTAACTTACAACAAATAGTACCAATCCTTATGTGACATACAACAAGAAATATTTATCCTTAGGTGACTTACAACAAGGAGCACATATCCTTAACAACAATTGAGTTTTCACAAGGCTCTCGAAACCACTAAAGTATAAATTATAGTTTTACAATTGAAAGAACTCTCTTAACAAATGATATAAACAAGTCAAGTATTTAGAGAGTTAGGATAACACTTCAATAGATAGCAAATGATAAAGCTCAAGTGTTTATGTTGTAAACTTTGATGAATGATGGATAATGAAATAATTTATATCTTTATATCGAAGTTTTTAACTTATGATCTCTCTTAACAAATAATACAAGTTAAGTATGAAGAGAAATTTATACTTCAATATAAGTGTTGGCAATGAAAACTTTTATCAATAATTGAAAATAGATGATATTGAGAAGGTTTCTTTGCAAAAGAAATTCTTGATGAGATAGATGAAAATTAGTTTGATCGATCAAGAAATTCTTTGTAATAAATGAAATAGAATTTGAAATCAAGTAAGCTCAATGATATTCAATCAATATACTCTCTTAATTGCTCTTATAAGTTGTTAAAATTAAATGCAAGAAGAGATGAATATTTATAGAGCAAAAGAAGCCAAACCAGTCACTTTCGGTTGACCAATTTCGGTTGACCGAAAGTGTATAGCTGTTGAAAAATCAAACCGTTGGAATTTCGGCTGACTAGACTGCATTTTCGGTTGATCGAAAATGTGAAATTTTGGTTGACCAAAAGTTGACTTTTTAAAAAATGAAAAATCAGTTTTATGCAAATTATGAATTATGAAAATAATTTGAGCTTTATACACTTGCTAAAAATTGATGAGTTAGTACATTTACATTTAAGTTCCGATAAACTACTTCTAAGCTTTAATCTTCAAATATCTCGTTCTTATTTTTTTCGAGACTCATTTGATTACTTATTCTTCAACGGATGACGATTTGAGTCTTTGAATACTTAAGAAGATATATTTATGAAAAAATCAAGAAACAAAGTTTGTTAGAAATATAAGTGCATTGTTTGTTATAATCAAAACAAGTGGAGCTATATTGAATCATAGGTCAACAATTTCCCCATTTTTTATTATGATAAACAATATGTGATTTGTAGTGATTTGTAAAGAAATAAAAGATATTCCCCCTATCTTTTACACATCAATGAGAACCGAGTTTGTATCATAGATAGCATAATGTTCTAAAGACATGCATTTTCACAATTCTTTAACATAGTAAATCACATCTAGAAGTCATCATACTTTATGTAAATCACAATACATATAACAAAGCAATAAATCAAATTACAATCATATTTTCGTTCTTTTTCCCCCTTTTGACATCATCAAAAAGGAATGGGGGTAATGAGATTACAAGATATTTTCCCCTTAATTAAGGCATAGGTGCAAGTTAGGAAAAATAAGTAAAAGTAATCATAGGTCATAACATGAAAAGTAAAGCAAGAGATTAAAAATGAGAATGGAACTTAGAGATAATATTTTAATCTTCCGCCGGTGGAGGAGGCCCGCGGGGATAAATGGAATACATGTGTGTAAAGAAAGCATCTTGAGATAAACTCATTTGCTCCATTAGTTGATTAAGCGCATTGACTGTAGTAGTAAGAGAATCAATCCGGCCTTGTAGGATGTTGAATTGATCTTCGGTCATATATCGGTCGGGGTTCGGTGCTACTTGAGGAGTGGGATCCCTACATCGTGTAAGAGGAGAATCTTCACCATCACCATCACCATTCATTCCTTCTTCCACCTCTTCCAAAGTGAATATTCAAGTACTAGGCCCCAAGTCATCGTCAAAGCCTTGAGTATGACACACTTATTGCCCATTTCCTTTAACAATTTTCATACGTTTAAGGGTGTTGAGATTAATGACATCGGTGTGTTTGGGCTTAGGAAAAGGCTCATCGTCTAATGGCACATGAAAATATTGAAAGATTCTTGTAAGAAGCATGTCATAAGGTAAGCCTAGGGCTCTATGAGAGCTATGGATCTGTTGAATGTGTTTCAAAAAGAGTTAGGGAAAGTCCAATTGACGACCAACAAGAAAGGAGTCAAGAATGAACGAGTCATGGTGATGAACCTCTTCAAAATGTTCACTCCGAGGGACTATAATCTGAGTAATAGCACAGTGAAGAATTTTGCATGGTATAGTAAGGTGATTTAGGTTTGAAGTCATGGTGGTGGATAGTGGTCTATCGGTGACTCGACAACAAGTTTCGAGTTCGTCATAGCCATCAAACCTAACGGGATAATGACGAATATAAGCAAGGTTTTCACATTCCTCTAACCCAAGTATATTTATAATGGTATCTCTATCGAGTTTAATACGTTTTTTTTAATAGTGCAAGTGACATGTAGTGAGTAAAATGAGAGATCTTGGTAAAATTCACGAATTAAATTAGGATAAATATTTTTTGAGATAGTGGCCACATTTGTCCATCCAATATTCTCAAAATATTCATCTATCCTAAATGAATGAGCTTTGGCAGAGAATTCAAAGAAATTAATGGACTTACCGATTAGAATGGGACAATAGGTGAAACGGATGGGGAAGGGTGTGTCTTCTTCAACATTCAACGAACTAGCTTTCCCTTTCTTCGATTTCTTCCTTGGAGGCATGATCGTTTTCGGGATTTTTGAATTTTAGTGAGAGAAACTTTTGATTTTTCAAAATTTTGTTGAGATAACTAGTGAAAAATGATGGGAAAAGAGTGGGTAACAAGTTTTTGAAGTGGAATAATGTTTAAAACTAATTTGCAATGAGTTTTTGAGAAGAAATTAAGATTTTTGAGTGTTGAACTCAAAAACCTAAATCTTGAAATTTTTGAATAAAAAATGGAAGAAAAACTTGAGATTTGATGAGAAAGTGTGATGGATTTGGTGAAAAGTTGAATTGATTTTGGTGAGGAAAATGAAAATTGTGAGATTTAAAGAGAGAGAGTGTGAAAATGTACCTAGGGAAGAACTTTAGTTCTCCCAATTTGATTGATGTACTCATTGGAGTATTCATCGATTTCAAGTTTTCAAAATCGAATTCTTGAGCATGTCTATGATGTATTTTGTTTGGCTAATGAAGATGCCTTCATTAGTTTCTCATCATGCTCATTTCGAATTCACTGGTCATGCATTTTGAGAACTCTTCACAAAGGGAAATATTAGTTGCGCCAAAGATGATATCATCAATGTAAATTTGTACAACAATCATGTCATTTGTATCCGCATTTCCCATTTGAAAATCATTTGAGATAAGAAATTTGCTCAATCTTTCATACTAAGCTCTAGGAGCTTATTTTAAACCATATAGAGGTTTTCTAAGTTTAAATACTTTTTCCAGAAGTTTGTGATTTTTGAAACCGGGAGATTGTTCAACATAAACCTCTTCTTGAATGAAACCGTTTAAAAATGCACTTTTTACGTCCATTTGATAGAAAGTAAAGCCTTTATAACAAGCAAAAGCGATAAGCATGCGAATAGACTCTAATCTAGCAACCGGTGCAAAAGTTTCTTCGAAATCTATACATTCTTCTTGATTGTAACCTTGGGCCACTAATCTATCCTTTTTATGCACAACAATACCATTTTCATCTCATTTGTTTCGAAAAACTCATTTTGTACCAATAATAGTTTGATTTTTTGGTCTATCAACCAAATCTCAAACATGATTCCTCTCAAATTGATTTGATTCTTCTTACATTGCAAGAATCCAAAATTCATCAAATTCACCTTCTTTAAAATTCTTTGGTTCAATTTGAGAAATGAAAGCACAATTATTTAGAAAGCTTAGAATTTCTAGTACTTACACATTTGGAAGGATCACCGATGATAAGCTCCTTTGGATGTGAGGGAACAAACTTCCATTTAATGGGGAGTTTTAGATCATTTTGATTTTTGGAAGTTTCTTCTTCTCCTTGTTGCGAAATTTGTTCTTCCAAGTCTTTGTCTTCAACCTTTTTAGGAACTTCCTTGTTTTGATCTTGAATATTCATTTGCTCAAAGGGGGTTTCCAAACCTACATCGATACCTTTCTCTTGATCGAGAGAATTAGTTTCATCAAAAGTGACATGCGTGAATTCTTCCACCACTAAAGTTCTTTTGTTGAAAACTCTATAAGCTTTGCTAGTAGGTGAATATCCAAGGAAGATTCCAACATCGAATTTTGAATCAAAGTTTTCCAAATTTTCTTTTGTATTAAGTATAAAACATTTGCAACCAAAAACTTTAAAATAACTAATGTTGGGAACTCTATTTTTCCAGATCATATATGGAGTTTTGGTATTCTTTCGACTTACCAAAACTCTATTCATAATGTAGCAAGTGGTGTTAACGGCTTCGGCCCAAAAATATTTAGGTAAATTATTTTCATTTAACATGGTTCTAACCATTTCTTGTAATGTACGATTCTTTCGTTCTACTACACCATTTTGTTGAGGAGTTCTAGGAGTTGAAAAGTGATGTTCATATCCATTTTCTTTACAAAAATCATCAAAAGTAATATTATCAAATTCTCCACCATGGTCACTTCTAATGGTTGTGATCGAATATTCTTTTTCATTTTGAACATTTTTACAAAAGTGTTTAAATACTTTTAAACTTCATTTTTTAAGTTCAAAAACAAAATCCAAGTGAATCTTGAGAAATCATCAACGATAATGAATGCATAGTGCTTGCCACTTAAACTTGCGATTTTAGAAATTCCAAAAAGGTTTATGTGAAGAAGTTGTGAGAGTTTTGTGGTTGAAGAAAATTGTTTGATTTTGAAATAGTCCTTTGTTTGTTTTCCAAATTGATATACTTCACAAATTTTGTTCTTTTCAAATTTCAAGTTTGGTAGACCTTTGACAAAATAATTTTTTGAGATATTAGAAATTAGATCCATACTAGCATGACCTAATCTTCTATACCATAACCAAGTATCATTTTCCAAACTTAACAAATATTTTAATTCATTTTCAAATTCAATGTTGATGACATAAACATCTTTATATCGGCTACCTATGAACAAGACCTCTTTTGATGTAGCATCCTTAATAAGGTATTTCAAAGAATCAAATTTGATATGATAGCCTTTATCACATAGTTGACTAATACTTAAAAAGTTATGTTTGAGATTATCTATTAACAAAACATTTTCAATAGATGGAGATGAAGGATTACCAATATTTCCAATACCCATGATTTTTCCTTTTGTATTATCTCCAAATGTGACATGACCTTCATCTTTCTTTTTGAAGCTTGACAATAATGTTTCGTCTCCGATCATGTGTTTTGAGCAACTACTATCCAAGAGCCAATTGCTCTTTATCTTTGAAGGCACCTACAAGAATTGATTCAAATTTTTTTTGATCTTGGTATCCATTTAACTTTGGGTCCTTGATAGTTAGTGCTAGTGGACTCTTGAACCCACTTATTTCTTTGAAAATGTAATTTCTTTTTGATTGAGCAATTAAAAGCTACATGTCCAAATTTGTTACAAAAACTACATGTGGTGTTAGAAACTTTGACAAACATGTTTTCAAGATATTTTTGTTTTAAAGAAGGTTTGTATCCAATGCCACTTCTATCAAAGACACATTTTTGTTTCCCAAGCATTAACTCAAAGTTTTTCTTTCCTTGGGTGAATTTGTGCACAATGTTGAGTAAATCAAGGACTTTTCTTTTAGAGAAACATTATATTTGATTAGAAGTTCACGATCTTCCTTTTCCTTTCTCAAAATCCTTTAAAGTTTCTAAAATCTTTTTGGTCTTATTTTTCAATAAATTAATTGCAATCTTCATCTTAGAAAATATGTTACAATTGTTTCCGACCTAGTCCAGCACTAATCCCAGCTTTGCCAAAACAAATAAATAAATTAGCCCATTTCTAGATGATTTTGTAACAATTTATAATTCCTTACCACACAAATGTTGCCCCTCTTCATTCTATGAATTCCCTTCCTTCGATTCCTCAATATACATTTTTTCAAACTTAAATTTATAGCCTACCCCCAAATAATATTGTAGCAAAAATAAAAAAACACCAGACAGGTCAAAGAATCTGTAGCCTGTGACTAAAATTAGCAAGAACCCTTCATACCATAACTTACAAAAATCTTGAAGCTAATTATAAGTACAGAAAAATAAACCCTCAAAGAATATCGCTTCAAGATTGAATTTTGCCACATAAAAACTAAAAACTCACACCAACCTAGATACCAAAATCTTCAAATACCCTCAACATCAAGCTCTAAATAAAAAAAATGTGAAAAAGTAACCAAAACCCAATGTCATTTTTCAGAAAAAGACTGGCAAGTGTTCGGAGAAGAATCGGTGGATAAATCAATGGCGAAGGAAGAAAACTAAATCAATGAGGAAAAAGAAGGAACCTAACTGTATTAACGGATGCTTGAAGTAGAGGTGATGTCGTTTTGGCATTGTGTTAAATTTTTAGAATTGTAATTAAGCCTTTTACGCTTTTTCTATTTTGAAAATTGGGATCACAATTTCACTTTTAGGATATATTTATATAACCCTTGTGCGATGAAGGCGGTGGGTCTATAACCTCTGAAATTTTTATTGCTAAGTAGATTGAATTCAATTCAGTTTCCATCTTCTTCTCTTCTTATATTTTGTCATTTATCCCTTCCTTCTTTCTTTTGATTTGGTTCCCATATTCGGTTGAATTTGGAACTGAATCAATTTCAGTTTTGGGTGTAGTGGAAGAGAAGCCGTAGCTGTAAATCCTAGCTGTAACAAGTGGTATCAGAGTAGGTGTATTAGACTGTGTTGTTGAAATTATGGATACTAGGGCTAAGGTGATGGATGAACATTTAGAGAAGCTAGACTTGGAGATAGCAGATTCAGGTACATCATTTAAGGTTGTGACTGTTAGATTGTAGGGTAAATTGGATGCACAAATCAAACCCTCCAAGTGTTTGGTCACCAACAAGAGAAAATTGAGGATATTATCCTAGATATAAATCAAAAGTACGAAAATGGTTGCTATGGTGGCACAAACAGTAGCTAGCTTTAGAGCAGACCAAAAGAACAAGGGAGTGGAAAGCCTCGCGTCTAACCAAAAAACTAGTAGTGGGCTGACATTGCAAGGTTCTAGTGGCCAAGAAACGAGTAATTTGGCTTAGGGTGATGCCAGGGGATATACTAAACTCCCTAAAATTGACTTCACTCACTTTAGGGGAGAATGACTTAGGGAATGGCTAAGGAAGGCTGGAAAGTATTTCCAACTCCACCATGTTGATGATGACCTTAGAGTGGGCATTACTGAGATGTACCCAGAAGGAAAGGCTGATATCTAGTTTGATGGTTTCATTGTAAGTCACCTAAATGCTCAATGGAATTTGTTTTCTGAAGAGATATGTAGGAGGTTTGTAGACAATACAGGAGAGGAGGTGTTAAATCATTTAGAAAGATAAGGCAAGTGTGATCTATGGTTGAGTACCAGAAAAGATTTGAGGAATTGAAAGCTCAAGTGATGTTATCTTTGCCTTATGCCCCTGAAACTTATAATATACCAGTACTCACGAGTGGTTTGAAATGAAAGACCAGGTCTATGGTTAAGATGATGAAACATGATACACTAGCTAAGGCCTTGGAAATTGCAAGCCATTCAAAAAACCTAAGACCTTCCTACCTAATTCTAACTGATGGAGTTCACATCCCATCAGACCACCAGTTGAACCCAATTCCAAATCCATTAAACCATCCAATAACCTCAAAACCATCACACCTACATATTTCCAAACAAAAAGAAATTTGGGGCTTCGTTATAAATGTGATGAGAAATATATTGTAGGCCATATTTGTAAGAACAGGATGATGAGGAAGAGCTTGAACATCATAAGGGTAAAATTTCTAAATATGAGAAGGAACAATGGGATGAATAAGTCATGGAAATTTCCATCAGTGCCTTAGCTAGAACTTTTGAAGCCCAAAACCATTAGAATGCCTAGAGTAATCAAAGGGACAAAGGTATCTATACTTATTGATAGTGGTAGCACCCACAGCTTTGTGGATGAGAAATTGATTAAAGAATTGAACCATGCCATAGATAAAACCAATACTATGACAATTAGGGTATGTAAGGGAGATGTTACGTGAAAATCCCGCAAGCGTACGGGTTCATTGTACAAGTAATAATTGTGATGAGTGAGTTATCGTCTCACAGGGAATAAGGCTTAATTTTAGTGTATTTGATATATTTAAATTCGTGAGTGTAACAAAAGATAATTAGTTTGAATTTAACTACATCCTATAACTACGAAAGCAATAAAAATTGGTTTTAAATCAAATGTGGGAGAGTGTATTGGATTTTCAACTCCACTAATCAATTCTTTGTTTCAATTCTCAACCAGTGATAATCAATTCAATAAGTGATGTAGTGTGAAGATCTCATAAATGTAAGAGGGGCACATGCCATACCTCGAATTAGTCCAGCCCTTACAAGTGCTTTTACATGCGTGGAGTCACATCACCGTGAACTTCACAGAACGATTACCAAATTCTAGGGGTAAAGATATTGTTATGGTGCTAGTGGATAGATTTACAAAATATGGGCACTTCATTGCCATCTCCCGTCCTTTCACAGCCGTTACAGTTGCAAGAAGCTTCATTAACGTTGTGTTTAAACTCCATGGATTACCACAAATTATTGTATCTGATAGGGACATAGTCTTTACAAGCAAGTTTTTCTAGGAACTATTTCAACTCATGGGCACCGAACTCCACTTGAGCTTTCATTATCACCCTCAATCAGATTGGCAAACTGAAAGACTCAACCAGTGCCTAGAGATGTACTTAAGGTACATGCCACATCAAAATCTCAAACTGTGGGGGAAAATGGCTTTCACTGGTAGAGTGGTGGCATAATGCTTTCTACCATTCCTCCATTTGAAGCACTATATGGAACTAAGTCACCTCAATTATCTCTAAGACCATACCATCAATCAAATTTTGCAGTTGTGGAAAAGGGGCTTCAACAAAGATATAGATTAAATCAATAGCAAAAGGAGAATCTTTGATAGGCAAGTGCTAGAATGAAATTATATGCAGATAAAAAGAGGTCTGGAAGGTCTTTTGATGAATGTGATTGGGTCTTCCTCAAACTCCACCCCTACAAGCACCAATCTATGGAACACGTGTAGAATTATAAATTGGGGGCAAGGTATTTTGGTCCCCACCATATTATAAAGAAAATAGGCACAAAGGCTTATCAGTTATCTCTCCCAGCCACTTCTAGAATCCATCCGATCTTCCATGTTTCACTATTGAAGAAAAAATTGAATGATAGAGCAATGCCAATATTGCATTTACCACCCACACCAGTCAGAACACCTTCCTCAAGCCATATTACAAACTACTACAGCAAGTAGACGGAATCGTACATCAACACAATAGCTTATTAAATGGTTAGATTTACCTGCAGACAGTTCAACGTGGGAGGTTGCAGAATGGATTAAATTGAAATTTCTTCTTTGTAGATCTTGGGGACAAGACCAAAGTAAGGGGAAGGGTTGTCAGGAGAAGAATCAGTGGAGAAATGAATGGGAAATGAACCAGATCAATGAGAAAAAAGAAGTAAGCTAACCGTATTAACTAATACTTGAAGTGGAGGAGATGTCATTTTGGAATTATGTTGAATTGTTAGAATTGTAATTATGCCTTTTACGCTTTTTCTATTTTTAAATTGGGAACAAGTTTTCACTTCTGGGATATATTTATACAACACTTTTGCGATGAAGGCGGTGGTCTATAATCTCTGAAATTTCTGTTGCCAAGTGGATTGAATTCAATTAAGTTTCCATCTTCCATTCTTCTTATATTTTATCATTTATCCCTTTTCCCGTTTCTTCTTTTGATTTGGTTCCCAAATTGGATTGAATTTTGAGATGAATCAATTTTAATTTTGGGTGTTGTAGAGGAGACATAGTTGTAAATCCCAGCTATGACAGCAACAAACTGATAAAATCCAAGTCCAAATGAGATCGTGACCTTGATCTGTGCTTAGATCTATCCCTTGAACAAGATTTGTGCATCATTTGATTTCAAAGAGCTACTGCTCGATTTTGGAACACGAACCCAAAGCAGTCTAGTCATGACGGATGCAAAAACTTGCAACAACGTTTGATTTTAGGGGAACGTCGACAATTGTAAGGGAATTAATCACGTTCCATCAAATTTTCGATGATATCGTTCGACTTTTGTTTAATTCCGACATTATGTTAGGTTAAACTATTTTTGTGCTATGATTACGATGAAACTTATATTATGAACCTTTAAATTTTTGAAATCTCATTTATTTTTATTCAAAATACGTTTTCAATTATTGAGTGATTGACATGTATTTAATTTTCTCTACAATTATATGCACAATAGTTGTATAAATTTTGTGGCTTACTTTACTTTTGAAAATTTGAAAATAAGTTAGACATATTGTCAATTATCGTAGAGTCCGATAGGGAATAGAAATATGTCGCTTTATTTTACGTAATCTTTAAGTATTCATAAATCTTTAATACATTTTTTTATGTTCGAATCCGTCATAGAAATATAGTCATGTCATATGTAAGAATAAGTTTAATTCTACTCAAGAGAGATTGTTAAATAAATTAGGAATATTGATTTTCATGATCAAAAAATTGTTGTCAAATTAAAAGTTTCGGGTTAGAGGAGATTGATATAAGGGGATTCATGATCTTAGTACGCTTTTCATCATCATATTTGTATAAAACTTGCATTTGTTTTAGTTAAGTTAGGTCTAACAATAATAAGTAAAGTATTAGATCAAAATTTAGTTATAAAAAAAACACAAATTTTTATTGTTTAGGTAAAGGCTAATTTAATTCAAATTTGAACTAGTACAATTTCGGTGGGAACGATACTTGGACTTAAAATTCATCTCACTACTTGTTAACGATCCGTGCGCTTCCGGTGATTACAAGCGAAAGCATATTTTCGCGACAAGTTTTTAACGTCATTGTCGGGGATTGTATTTGAGTTTAATTTCATTTAGTTTGGCACTAATTCGAACTTTTACTTTTATTTTATTTTCCTTCTTTTTTATTTTAGTGCTTTTATTTCCTCTGTTTCAGGCATTTTATGGGAAATTCGAGAGACAGTGAATTGATACCAGTTGATCCAAAAATCGAACGCACATTTCACCTTAAGCAAAGAGAAGCATACAACAAGAGATGGCTAATGCATAGAATAATTTGGTTATCCCAATGAATGAAAAGGCAGTGGTCGACAAAGGAAACATGCTAGTTGGGAACTTCATGACCCACAAATTATTCAAAGCCAATCTAGTATTGTTTATCCTCCATTTGGGTAGCCAAACTTTTAGCTGAAGATAAATGTCAATTCTATGGTAAGGCTCATGAAAATATACACACACATGTTGCTCAATTTTTGGAGATGTTTCAACACTTTAAATATCAAAGGGTTTCCAGATGATGCAATGAGATTGAGATTATTCCCACATACTCTACGTGATAGAGCCCTTGAATGGTTGGACTCACAACCCATTGTCAGTATCACTACTTGGAATAACTTGGCTAAAACATTCCGCACCAAATTCTTCCCACATGTGAAGATAGCAAAATTGAAGCATGACATATCCATATCCGGACAAATCGAATCCTTTGATGAAGCTTGGAGCAGATTCAAGAACATGTTTCAAAAGTGTTCTCATCACGGTATTAGTAAGGGCTCCAGGTCCAAAAACTACTTCTATACTATAAACGCATAGTCGACTCTTCATCCAATGGCTCATTATCCATAAAGAGAATTGATGAAACTTTGGAATTGTTTGAGATAATGGATACTACCACATCCACGTAGGCTTTTGAGCAAGTTGTTTATAGGAAGGCACCGGGAGTGTATAAGGTGGACACTTATACAACATTAACAGCAAAAATTGACTCTTTATTTCATGAGGTTGAGAATAAGTAGTTACAGTACAGTGCGATTTGTGAAGATTGTGGGGGTAAATTATAGCACAACAAACTGTACAGTTCTTATACAAGACACATAACAAGTTGACTATGTACAAGGGGGTCAGCGCCAACAAAATAATCCATATTCTAATACATGGTTGAAGGAAACTCTCAAATTTTCCTTGGAATAATTAAAGCCCCATTACACCGTATGGTTATCAGTATCAGTAGCATGAGAAAAAAAATTCTGCTAGAAGATGTTTGGCAAATTTATGGAAAAGATAGAGCACTACATGGAGGCAAATAATTAATTCATGAGAAAAACTAAGACAACTCTTCCGAATCAAAGTGATGCAATTAAAAACTTGGAGACTCAAATGAGACAGATGGCACACGCTATATCAGGTAGAGCACCAGGCACATTGCTAAGCAATACAGAGGTTAACCCCCAATGAACATGTCAAAGCAATTACTACCAAGAATGGGGTCCAGTTACCTGAGATTCATGTTAAGAGGCCAATTGCCAATAAAAAAAGTACCTTCTACTGATGACGAGCAAGTGGAACAAACTAACAAACAACAGATAAAGCTGCCAAAGAGAGTTTAGATATACCACGAGTTAAGACAACTGCTCCTATCAAACCATACGAGCTTCCGATTCCATTTCTTCAAAGACTGCAAAAACACAAGTTAGGCAAGCAGTATACAAAATCCTTGAGGTCTTAAAAAAGATTCACATCAACATACATTTTTCTGATACTCTCGTTTAGCTGCCTAGTTACGTCAAATTCATGAAGGATATTTTTTTCTAAAAAATGCAAGTTGTACGAACATGAAACAATGATGTTGACCGAGGAGTGTAATTTCAGAACACAAAATAAGCTACCTCCTAAATTAAAAGATCCAGGGAGTTTCACTATACCCTGCACAATAGGCAATTATTATTTTGATAAAACTTTATGTTATCTAGGTGCAAGTATTAACTTGATGTCGCTGTTTGTTTTCAGGAAAATAGGCTTGGGGGAGGGTAAATCAACTATAATGACTTTATAGCTAGCTAATCGGTCTATCACGCACCCAAGAAGAATCATTGGAGATATCTTGATGAAAGTGGACAAATTTATCTTTCCAACTGACTTTCTTATTCTTGACATAGAGGAGGATATGGACATTCCACTTATATTGGGTCAACTACTTTTAGCTACCGACAGAGCTCTTATTGATTGTAAAAAGGTTAACTGGTTATCAGGTTTGGTAAAGAGCAGGTTGCATTTAATGTGTTTAAGGTCATAAAATATTCGACTAAATCAGAAAGTTGCTTTCATATCGATGTGATTGACAAGGTAGTTCATGACACATTTCAACTAAATAATCTATCTAATCCATATGAGGTGTGCATTGTACATTCTCAATCCACTCATTCTTATTCTAATGAGATTGAGATATGTGCAAGATATATTGAAACTAATCCTCCATATAGGTGTAGACCACACTTTGAGAAGTTAGGCATGGGTCCTACAAAGCCTTTGTCATCAATTCAACAGTCTTCTAAGTTACAGCTCGAGCAGTTGCCATCTTATTTTCGTTATGCCTACTTAGAGAATTATCTATGGGCTATTCTATTTGTACATATATGGTAGAGGGGCACATATTGCCCGTCATTATTTCAAATTCCATCAATAAGCTTTAAGAAGAGTGACTGATGCTGGTACTCAAAGAAAATAAAACAGTTGTTAGATGGTCTATTCTTGACTTCATGGTGATTAGCCCTACACTTTGCATGTATAAAATTCTCGTGGGGGATAATTTTCGACCAAGTGTAGATAACCAGAAGAGACTACATCCAAATATGAAAAGGTAGTCAGAGCAGAGATACTGAAGCTTTTGGATGTAGGGATAATCTATCCTATCTTAGATAGTCTATGGATCAGTCATGTTCAGGTTATACTGAAAAAGGGGGTATTACAGTGGTACAGAATGAGAAGAATAATCTAATTCCCACCAGAATTTGCCTACTTTTACTATGCCTACGGAACTTTGTTTACTGTATGATGCCATTTGATCTATGCAATGCTCCCGCTACATTCCAGCGTTGCATAATGACAATCTTCTCTGATATGGTGGAAAAATTCATAAAAGTCTAATGGATAATTTCTTAGTCTTCGGTTGTTCATTCGATGAATGCCTAGAGCACTTAAAATTGGTCTTGTAGCGATATAAGGAAACAAATCTAGTTCTAAACTGGGAAAACGACACTTCTTGGTACAAGCAAGCATTGTGTTAAGGCATCTGATTTTAGCTTAAGGGATTGAAGTAAACAAGGCAAAAGTTCACGTTATTTAGAAATTACCACCACCAACTTTAGTTAAGGGTGTTTGCAATTTTTCTGGTCACTTTAGACAAGGAGGGAAATGAAAACGTAGTAGCTGATCATTTATCCTGACTTGAGCATGGAAAGCAGAAAAAATCTGTGGATATAAATAAGATATTTCCAAATGAAATTTTTTAGTGTTGAGGATACACCATGGTACACAGAAATTTTGAATTATTTGGCCAAATCTATCATTCTACCATATTACTATTTTTGGGAGGATCATATTCTACACAGAGAAGGTCTATACATATTATTAGGTGGTGTGTTCCAAAAGAAGACTTCCCTCAGATATTCGAGCAGTATCATTCATCCGCCTATGCTAGACACTTTGGTACTTCAAAGACCGCTGCAAAAATCCTACATTCTAGGCTCTATTGGCCTTCAATATTCAGACATACTTGTATTTTTGTGAAGAGGTGTGATAGATGCTAGCGCATAGGAAATATCTCTAGAAGGAATGAGTTGCTTTTGAATAATATTCTTGAGGTAGAGCTATTTGATGTGTCCCTCATTCTCAAATCAATGTATTCTCATTGTAGTTGACTATCTCTAAATGGGTAAAAGTAGTTGTAGTGCCGACTAATGATGCTCGGGTGGTGGTAAGTTTCTTGAAAAAAATACATTTTCACTTGATATGGTATACCCCACACAATTATTAGTGATGGGGATAAACACTTCTACAATCATCAATTTAAGTCAATGTTGGCTATATATGGTATCCGACATTGTATAGCTACCCCCAATCACCCTCAGACCAGCGGGTAAGTTGAAATCTCCAATCAGGAGTTGAAGCGGATCATTGAGGTAACTATTAGTTCTTCAAGAAAAGATTGATTTAAGAAACTTGACAATGCCTTGTGGGCATACAGAACATCTTTCAAAACCCATATATGCATGTTTCCTTATCGTCTGATTTTTGTGAAAGCGTGTCATCTACCAGCTGAGTTGGAGCATCGAGCTTATTGGGAAGTCAAAAATTTGAATTTTGATTTGAAGTTAGTGGGTGAAAAGACACTATTTCAATTGAATGAGATTGATGAGTTTCAATTGGAAGCTTATGAGAATGTGAAGCTGTACAAGGAGCGAACCAAAAAGTGCCATGACTTCCATATTCAAAAAAGGAAGTTTGAGGTTGGGCAACAACTCGTACTGTACAATTCAAGACTGAAAACGTTTTTGAGCAAGTTAAGGTCATGGTGGTCGGGATCGTACACAATTACTCAGAGTTTCCATATGGGGTTGTTGAGATCACTCATGAGAACAAATGAACATTCAAAGCTAATGAACGGCAATTAAAGCCATATTGGAGTGGGGAATTCTCAAAAGAAAAGCCCATCGCTCATCTTTCAAAACCTAAGTGAATCACCCAAAAGTCGAGCTTTAGAGTATAAATAAAATGCTTAATGGAAGGCAACCCATTTTTCTATCCATTTTCACTTATTTTAATTAACTATTGCATTACAAGTAGTTTTAGGGATTGCATTAATTTAAGAACTCATGCATTTAAATGGTTTGTTTTGAACCCATTTTAGGTAGTATTTTAAAACTAGTATGAGTAACCTAAGCATGTTTATTGAAGCCTAGCAACAAATAAAAGTGGCGGTTGTCATGATATCTACCAATCGGACTAGCCTGATCCTTCTACCTATCTGCATCTACCCCCGAGAGTTTCTGATCCTTACTTTTTTATTTTGATTATTTTTTCTTTTACATTGGGGATAATTTAATATTTTTTGTTTGGGGTGAGTATGCATTAGGATACTTAAAATATATATATTTTTTTCAACTGCTGATTGGGTATGTATAATTGTTTTAAAAAGATGAAAATAAAAACTTTTAAAAAAATTTTAAAACTTGAAAATAGTGTCACCTATGATGATATTTGTTTGAATTGAGTATAGCTTTAGCTATATCTGGACAACACTATAACATGTGTTTTTATTTGAGTACTCATCCATGGTAGATTTGATTATCAAGCACATAACCGGTATTAACCTATTACTTATGTTGGGACACAATTTAATTTTGTGCACTTATTGATGTTGTTGATCTAGATTTGAATAAAATCTCCAAATCATTTATATAGAAACGAAACTACTGAAAATTGAGGGTGGCAAAGTTAGAGGTCATGTTCATAGAAGTTTGATGGTTTGGAGTTCTCGGATCTCGCCATTACTTGAAGGAATTTGATGTGATGGTTTGGTAGTAACCAACTTTAAAAATTCAAATCTCATATAAAAAAAAGTGTGATACATCTTATACCTCTCTTCGTAGCCTTTATGACTCGAGTTATCAAACTTGCTAGTATCGAAAACTTGGTGCCTTGTAGTCATCTGACTTAAAAGTCATAGGTCCAAAACTCGTTACAGGGGTCATTTAAAAAGTTTAATGGAGAGAAGTCTTATACATAAGATGTTAAAAAAAAAAAAAAGGCAACAATAAAAATATATTCATAGTGAAAGAAAGAAAAATGGATTTAGATTATCAAAGTGAGAGGTGCCCGATAAGGACTTTGAGATTCGAAATTTAGAGATTTGACTGTATGACTTTAAGAAATACTTACCATCTTCCTTCTAGGTTTACAAGTATCTAATTCTGATCACTTTTATGGAAAAATGCGTTATAATGATTTTTAGGAACCCATATGGGCTAAAAATACCTCAGGATTGAAGAGAAAAACATAATGAGTGATTTTGCATGAGAGATGTAAGAAAATATTGGCTGGAAGAAGATTAGGATTATGAGTAAATCAGCAACACTTAATTGATTGTGTTCTAGTATGGTTGTGAGTTCAATATTGGCTAATTGCGCACAACCGCTAAGTTGAGCATTGAATAAGTAAAAATTTATTTTTGAGGACGTTTAGATCTTTCTAAATTGTTACTTAGCCCCTGTTTGGTACACATTTTTACTCCAAGAATGCATCTTTTGTTTTGATGTGATAGGAAACATGTGGTTGAAAAAGAAGGGAAAGATTATTGATGTGATGAAAAATATTATTTTATTGAAAAATGTGTGGTTGAAAGTGAGTAGAAGAATGAGAATGAAAAAAATAATGTGGCTCAAACAAGGACTTAAATTTGAACATGAGGCATATGAAAAGCAATTCAATGTTGATTTTGTTATTTGTGATTTGCTTAGAATAGTAAGTTTTGTTTTAGTTTGTTCGAGGACGAACAAAAGTTTTAGTTTGGATGTGTTTGAAAATTCTGTTTTGTGCACTTATCTCGGTATACTAAGCTTTTATGTTATCAAATTGTTAAATTTTATTTAACTTGGGTTAATTTTTGTTTGTTTTAGTGTTTGACCTATTTTGAAGCAATTGGAAAAGAAAGAATGATCAATTGGCCATTGGATGGAAAGTTTGGGGGATCAAATTCTATACTTTAGAAATTGAAGGGTTTGAACTGAAATAAAGAGAACATGGATTGCACAAATAAATTTTTATCAAGGACTAGATTTCATTAATTGGAAAAGTGATGCCTTGATGAGAAATATCACACAAATTGGGCTTCAAACCAATTTGAAAAGAGATAAAAGTTTACTAGGGCTGGACTTCTAAATGGAAAAAAGAACATTTGGGGTTTCATTGGAGAAAAAAAAAAACAAGAATTGGGCGGCTGGATGGAATAAATATATCTACACGCATAGAGAGAATTAATCACATTCCATCAAATTTTTCGATGATGTCGTTCCATTTTTATTTGTTTAATTTCGACATTATGCTAGGTTAAGTTATTTTTGTGCTAAGATTACGTTGAAACTTATATCATAATTCTTTAAATTTTTTAATCCTATTTATTTTTACATTCAAAATACGTTTTAATTATTGTATGATTGATATGGATTTAATTTTCTCTACAATTATATATACAATAATTGCATAAATTTTGTGTCTTATTTTATCTTCGTAAGATTGAAAATAAGTTAGATATGCTGTCAATTGTCGTATAGTCCTATTGAGAATATAAATATACTGCTGCACTTTACGTGATCTTTAAGTATTCATAAATTTTTAATACATTTTTATATGTTCGCAACTATCATAGAAAGTCGGGTCACATGTAAGAATAAATTTAATTTTACTCGATAGATATTGTTAAACAAACTATGAATATTAATCTTCATAATTGATAAGGGTGTCCTCAACTAAGATTTTGATGAATTTTAAACTATTATAAACTCTAATGAATTTCGTGAATTTGAATAGATTTCTACAAATTTCATAAGAATCTCATCAAATATAATGAAATTTCAAAATATTTGATTATATGTATTTTTAAGCTTGAAATTCATCTACATCTTTTCAAATCCTTCTATTAATAAAATCTTTATAAATCCATTAGTTATTAATGATACCTAAATTTTAAAGAATTTCATTGAATTTCATTAAAATCTTAATTGAGGATACTTAAATTTGAATGGATTTCATTAAAATCTATTAAATTCTAAATTGAGAACACCTAAATTTATAAGGATTTTTAAAATTCATCACAATCTCAATTGAGGACACTCCCTAAATTATGTTACCAAATTTATAAGTTCCGAGTTAAAGATGATTGATATAAGGGAATTCAGGATTCTAGTACGTTTTTTTATTATCATATTTTTATAAAATTTGCATTTATTTTAGTTAAATTAGACCTTGCATTAATAAGTAGAGTATTAGATCGCAATTTATTTACAAACAAACAAAAAAAAAAATTCTACCTTTTCAGTTAAGGCTAAATTAATTCGAATTTGAACTAATACATTCTCCATGAGAACGATACTTGAACTTAAAATTTATTTTACTACTTATTAACGATATGTGTTCTTACGGTGATTTCAAGCAGAAGAATATTTTTTGTGACATCCATCCATCGCTGTGTTTTAATTTTTATTTTTTTATATTAGTGTTTTCTTTCAAATATAATTTGAATTGAAAATATAAAAGTAAAATAAAATAATATA
This sequence comes from Fraxinus quadrangulata, assembly GCA_903798255.1. Lineage (NCBI taxonomy): Eukaryota > Viridiplantae > Streptophyta > Magnoliopsida > Lamiales > Oleaceae > Fraxinus > Fraxinus quadrangulata. The sequence continues at coordinate 4,674 of CAIGRB010126552.1, read as the reverse complement.
GATTGAAAAAATGGGACCATGTTTGCATCGTGTGTCCCATTTACCAATCGGGAAGGACAATATGAGACGGCATGAAGAGAGATTTTGCCATCGTTATATTCAAAGCACAAATTTAGATTTCATAGCAACTTTTCGATAAATCTATTCACATGTGATACATTGTAAAATAGAAAGGCTTACATATGGAGACATCATGAAAACGGTAAAATTCATTCAAGATAATAAAAATAAAAAATCATTGGCCATCTATGATATATGTATCCATACTTTTATTGTGACATTCAAATTACCCAATTATTTTGAAAATTGAAAGAACGACACTGGATAATCTCACATTTAAAGATTCTTACACATTTTAATCATATAGAGATAACGAGAAGAGGATAAAAATTATTTCATTCAATTCAAAGAATAAATTGATTTAAAAAAAAAAAAAAAAAACTTCTCCCTAATTGAGCAAACCATTCTCAAAGTACATTAACTACTTTGAACCTTTAATATGTGCATATCCTTGTATACCTACGTGGTCTAGTTCAAAGCCATGTATAAAATGTAACACAATCCTATCAGATTTTCTCTCAACCGTAAGCTAAATCAAGATAAGATGATAAGCCAACGTGGCAAATCATACATTATTTTTCCCTTCACTTCCCTAGACTAAAACACACTCTCTTCCGCATACTAAGCCATGGCTTCCCCAACTTTGATCACCCCTACAACTTCTACACCAAAACCTCTCACACCTATCAGATCAAAACTCATCACCACCACCACCACCACCGGCACTGCTGCCAATGACACAACCGCATTATCCACTCACCGTCGCGACTTTTTATGTCTTGTGGCTGGTTTCGTCTCTTCAGTTTTACTCCTCCCAGTAATGACCGCGCGGGCCGCCTTAGAAGATGAATATGAAAGGAGACTGAGGACGTAATCAACAAGGTCAGAACTACCATTAACTTGGACAAGAATGACCCTAACATAGATTCTGCTGTAGCTCAGTTAAGGGAAACATCCAATTCTTGGGTGGCCAAGTATTGAAGGGAGAAGGCTTTGCTGGGCCTAGCTTCGTTTCGTGATATTTATTCGGCGCTTAATGCTGTTTCTGGCCATTATATTAGCTTCGGCCCCACCGCACCAATCCCCGCTAAGAGGAAGCAAAGAATCCTTGAAGAGATGGACACTGCTGAGAAGTCTCTGTTGAGGGGAAGATGAAACAGGCTAGTTTGTGAATTGTCACAATTTTTTGGTTATGTTTTGTAATTTCGTAATTTGTTTATGAGGTTTATCGTGTTCATTTCTATGAAGAGAATAATATACGTAAGTATTTTGAAATTGTAGTATACTTAAAATGTTAGATAATGTACTTGTGTGTCTTGATGGAATATTGGCTAATAGTAGACGTTTAATAAGAAGAAACTAAAATTCTATTTATTATAGTATCTAATTCTATCGAATTTATATACTAAACATATTTTTAAGGAAGTATTTAGATAACATAAGTCTCTCAACCGTTTACCCTTGCTTGATTCGTGCTGTAAACAGATTTTAGGCATCACTGGAGAGACAAATTTATGTAACAAAATAAGAAATAATTTACAGTTTGGTATATGTATTTTGATTGTCGGCACGCTTGAATAAAATTGGTTGAGAGTTCAGACAGTAAAAATATTTTAAATTCTAAGCTAATAATATAAACAAAGCTGCTACAAGTACATTGTGAGTTACATTATGGATTACAATCTTCAATGTGGTATAATCTACACCATTGATTTTCCCCCAACGTTTCCTA
>CAIGRB010126545.1:6194-27662 GCA_903798255.1 Fraxinus quadrangulata | reverse complement strand
TTTTAATTCTGCACTTTACTGTATTATAACTATTAATCTATCTAACAATGGTGATGGCGATGGTGGTAGGGGCTTTATGTGCAGTTCGATAACTTATAGCAATTGGAGGAGACGTTGAATGAGTGAAGCTCGAGACCTTGGTAGTGGGGGGACCCTTTGGCCGGTTGCTGGTATGGTGGATGCTTGCGGTGATGGTGGTGGTACAGGTTGTTGTTGATGATGGTGGTGGATATGGCAGTAGTAGTGAGGTAATTTTGGTTTTGGAATGGTAGTGGTGGTTTCCATATTTGGTGTTGGGGTTTTGGGATGGTTTTTGTTGGTGGGCTTTGGTGGTGGATCTGGCGATTGCCGACGGTGGTATGGCGTGAGGTTGTTTGTTACCAATTATTTGGTCATTGGTGTCTAATAAATAATATGTGACTAATTATTTGAGATTGTGACCAATAAATAACATATGATCTAAAAATTTGAATCGTAACTTATAAAATTTATGATTTGTAATCGATAAATAAATAGTGACTTAGATTTTATTTTTATTTTTTTGATTTATGATCAATGAATAAATTATAACCTATAAAATTTTTGATTTGTAATCATGAAATAATGTGGTCTATAAAATTTTTAATTCGTAATCGAGAAATAATTTGTGTGCAATTCATTTGATAATTTGTAAAAATAGTATAGAATTGTGACATTAATATATTTAATTAATAAAATATATATTTAATTANTTGTCTACCATTATTTCAAAAAATTATTTGCCACAGTAAGATTATCCACCACACATTCACCCAATAAAATATTCTACACACAAACCAATAAAGTCATTTTAAATTTCAGCAACAAATTCTCCAAAAAATAATATTTATTACTCCATTTCTTCTACAATAATGGAAAACAAAAACACACTTTATCTCTTAGATATAAAATTTTTCCAAATAAAAATTATATAAAAAAAAAAAAATTGGTTCCATTAGAATGCCCGCTGTTCTAGTTCAAGAATCAAGAATCGAACAAAACCCAATAGATTCTTAGTTCTCGATTTTGATTTCTATTTTTTTTTATTAGAATCAGACTGGAACCTCGGTTTGGTCCCGGCTAAAATGCTCACCTCTACCCATCCATGTAGGTTATAGGTATCATTTCAATAAATTAATGACAAACTTTGTAGCACGTTTTTCGAATTGAAAAATCTTTAAATGGCGAGTTCAAAGTAACAGGTCAAACTGGAAATAGGTTTAACAATCTGATTTTGTTTCCAATTTTTATGTCAATCGAATTAAAATTCTATTTCAATGTTAATGCTATTTGTAGTAGTCTTTACTGTAAATAGCATTATTCTATAGTAAAATATCAAAATAAACGAATCGGAGCCCTAAGTAATTGTTGTTAATAAAAAATTGGGGGGAAAAAAAGCAAAAAAATAGTCAGATCCCTTGATTTTAGGAATATTTAAGCCCTTAACAAACAGAATTGATAAGGAAATTCCCAAAAAAAAAAAAATGTGTAGACTATCAAAATTCGTCAATTAAATTTCATTGGCGAGTATATTTCATGATTCATTGGTACTATTCTTCATTTTCTCGTTGTTCAAACATGGAATGGGCTTGAACTAGGCTTTGATGCAACGGGTCCATGGTACAAATATGTGTGTAAAGGAATAAATTTTACATGGGGAAATTACACCTACAGCTACTTTTTCAACTTTTCATTTCAACAATTGGGTACAAGATTTTTTCTTTCAAAAATCAAGTATATTCCACCCCCACCATCCACCACCCATTCGCTCACTCAATTTTCACTCCATAATTTATCTAGTCACAGAAATGGAGCTCCACAAGTACCGTTCATGTCCTCCACACCTACCAGTGATGACAGTCACTAACTGGTCCACGTCCTCGTACCCCACACCTATTGACGACGCAATTGCTATGCAATGCGCAATAGCATGATAACTTTGCGACGACGGCATGCGACCTCACATTGCTCAGTGGCAACGAGCATCATTGCACATAGCAACGGAGTTCCACATGTACCTGTTCCCAACTCCAACACCTACCGTTGCCATGGCTGTTGACTGTCACTATCCTCGTCCCCATACGCGCACATTGCATAGCAGTGATGAGCACCGTTGCAATGCAACTACGATATCGACATCGCTAAGCATCATTGCTTCCTGCAATTTGCTGCAATAAGATATGCTTTAGTGGTGGTATTGTGAATATTGCGGTGCGCTAGTGGTTGTGTGGCAGTGCAGGTAGTGGTGGTGGTGGTGGGTGTTGGTATAGGCTGTGGTGGGTCTCTGAGTAGTTGTTTGTGTATATTTGTGATGGTAGATGTTGATGGTGGCGGTGGTGGTAATTGCGTTTGGGTGGTAGCAATGGTAGTGGTAGTGGTGGTGGCAGTCGTATTTAGGTGGTGATTGTTGTTTTTGCAAACGGTGATGGTAGAGCACTGGCGATGGTGGTGAGGTGGCAACGACGTTTGAGTAATGCCAATGGTGGTGGTGGTGGTGGTGGAGTAGTGGGATGGGATGAAAAAATTTGTGACCAATAAAATGGTAATTTGTGACAAGTAATATATGATTTTAAAAAATGTGTGATTTGTAACAAAATTTGTAATCGTTACCCACAATTTTATTTATAGTTACTTTGTGTGCTTTATTGTGACCATAAAATATGTGTGATTTGTGATCGTGGCCTGATTAATTAAATTATTGGTCACAAACTTTTATTAGGAGTCATAAATGTGACCACCTAATTTTTTTTAAAAAAAAAATCACAGTTTTATTAATTTTGAAAATGTAAGTTGAAATTTTGTAGGTGTGTAATTTTCACATCTTACATTGATCAAATAACGAAATATAAATTAACATATAAAATTTGAATTACTATTCTTAACACTTTAAAAATAGAAGCCCAAGTCCTAATTAATAAGCGGATTTAATCAAGTATATTTAGACTTTTAAATTTAGTTACTATTGATTATTTGGGCGTATTTCTACTCATGTTAGTGCATATAGTATCCGAGTAAATGGAAGCGGTTTGGGTACACCCACCGTATCGAGCGATGAATAGATATATAAAAGACAAACCCAAGCTGAATTTACAATCTCAGCTCGCTTCCACCGTTTCTTTTGGTTTTTGCTGGACAAGTGTCGCCTATCAAGTACAGGTGGATGATCTTGGAGGAGATAGTGAGAGGAAGCTGTAGTGACCTTCACTCGGGCCCCGTGAGCTGCGATAAGTCGTAGCTTCAGCTAGACTCCAAGAGCCATGACATTTCGACCCCTTGTGGGCCCCCCAGTCAAAGTGAATTTTGTCTCCCTGTAATTCACCACCACCGGTAAATTCCTCCAATCACTGTTTTCAATTTTAGATGGAATAGGGGTTTTACTGTGGCCCTTATTAGAGAAAGAAGAAAGAAAGACGGGTTTTCCCTTTCTTTATTTTTTCCCATTTTTCCTTATTTATTATATTTAACAGCAGAATTGACGAAACAGAACGACATGGGATATTCCACACTGAAGGTTTCAAAGAGATACCTTTTGTGCTATTTTCAATCGGTAAGGGTTTTGAGTGGCATGTCTGATAGGTGGGAGGATTTTGTACCAATCAACCTATTTTATAAACAAAAATAAGGGCAATTTGGGTATTTTGATGGGGGCATATCAAAGGCTATATAAGGAGCAAACTTAGGTCAATATCAACCATCAAAAAATAGATGATCCCAGCCTTTGAAAACAAACGATCAAGATCAAGCATAGATACCAAGCGCATAGAAATACACGCATATTGAAAAAGCATTTAAAAAGACAATTATTGATGAGTCACTTAGAGCTTGTTTGTCTCTCATTATTGGGGGAAGAATTGAGTTTTGAATAGTATTTTTGAAGAATGTGTGGTTGAAATTTAAAGTAACTTTATTGGTTTGTGTGTAAAATATTTTATTGGATGAATGTGTGTAGGAGAATCTTACTGTAGTAAACAGAGTTTTAGATTAATGATAGACAAACATGAACTTAATCTAATCACGCATCAATTGGCATTAATGCACAGAATAACCATGGAAGTTGCAGTACTTATTCCTTCTCTCAAGTACACAATTCACCACTTACACATAATAGTTAAGCTCAAACTTCGAGAACTATTATGGATTAGATATCCTTTTGCCAAAATATCGGCACACCAAAACAAGAAAGTGGGGTAAGATTTTGAGTTAACCTATTACAAGAGCGTAAAAAATTATTACTTGGATTTCGAGAACTATCTGTTTTATAACCATCTAAGAAATATCTAAACGAACACTTTGAAGAAACCAAATTTATATGCAAATTCAAAATGAGTTGAAAGCACTAGGGAGAAACCTCGTGAGCAACATTAAATGCATATACAAGCCAATGTACTTAAAAAAAAGAAGTAAGAATTAAGTTGGTGAACAAAAGTGAATAGATAACAGAATCAGTTAGAAATAAGTCAATTAATAGCTTCCACATTACTAACTAAAGAGATTCATTTACCTCAAAGGTGTGATAGACGTGTTTGAGATGAAGAATGCTTGCTAGAATTTTGAATAGCTTCCTTCCAAATGGTCATTTATCTTTGCATCTTAAGGAACAACAAAGTAGAGTTTATGAAGGGAAAATATTGACTATGTGAGATGAATTTGTTGATCATCATTTAGAAGTAACATTTACGAGTCATCCATCTAACAGATAAATGAGTAAATTCTGATTCATTTTAAAGTACTTCGTTTCTTAGATGAGGGTGGAAGGTCTTACAACAAATAGGACTTTCACATTTGTCTGTAATTGTGGAGGTAAATTTCACTTTCCACCTTGTCCCCGTCATTTGTCGAACGATGTAAACTTCACATTTCTAAGCAGATTTTTCAAGTTTCTCAGAATTTATCATGGTTGACATTTAGAAAGCGGCTGGAGATGATGACGAATATCTCAAGCTTAGTATTTGATGTTACCTTCCTTAACATGTAGATGACTTAATTGCTGGTGGGTGAAACTTTCAGCATATTTTCCCTAAAAATATCTGCACTTTTGTGTCACTATCTAGACTTTCAAAGATGTCAATTTTTTCCACATCAATCACACCGGATTTCTATAACAAACTTGATGATATGATCTGAAATGAGCAACTCAAGGTTTACCAAAACAAAGAGTAGAAAGCGACGATGTCATAGCATCTATTACTACAATGCTAGTGAGGTCAGATTATGTTGAGATGATGGATCCGTTCCCTTGCTGACCTAATTAAGCTTGTGTTTGTGCTCCATTTTTTAAAAAATTATTTTTCCTAAAACTTGTTTTTAACTATACATTCTCCAAACAAAATAATTTTATACGTAAACTTAAAACTTTTCTTTACTTTTTAATTACACAATCTTCAGAAAATAACTATTACAAAATTAATCAATCCAAAAAAATGGAGCTCAAACAAGGGCTAAATAATAGAGCAATTGAGCCGAGCAAGCATAATCTGCCCTGATTTTTTTATTTAGCCCCTGTTTGAGCCTCATTATTTGGAGAAAGTGTGTTTTGAAATAGTGATTTTTAAGATAATGGTGGGCCATTCAAAGAAATGTTGTGGAATGACTTTTTTCCTCGTTAAAATTATGTAAATTATCGCAAGGAATCTACTCCATTTACATTTACACAACCACCTTTGCTGTGAAAATGGAAGTCACAAGTTCTACCTGACATACTTTTATTTGAATTCCTTACACAATCTGCATAATTGCTAAATGAGTCAATCGAATTATCGTATCAAAGATCAATTCCATCCATTTTGAAGAAAAATCATTTAGAGAAAGTATCGGGAATTTCCTCATTGCCATTATCAGTAGGGACATCAGGCCCGCAAGGAATATTTCCACGATGATCAAACGTATCTGTTGAACCAATCATACTGCAAGATGGAAAGTCGAAAAACTGAGAATAGGAAAGAAACAATGCGAGCGAGAGCCTATATTTCTAAAAGAGTAATGTTATTTGTATATCATTGTGTACATAAATAATGGTGTACGGATAGATCACATGGAAGAGAGAGAGGTTATAATGACTGAATCTATTCTCTCTCTCTCTCTCTCTCTCTCTCTCTTTCATGTTATCTATTTGTACACCATTATGTAAATCTCTTTCTAAAAACTCATACCTTCTGTCAACAGTAACCACTGATCGAAGTTCACAATTATTAAACCTGCAAATAAAAAATTGCCATTTGTGATTTCATACACTTGATTACTACCTATAAACATTATCTTACTGCCCGAAACCTAACATAATCCATTTTATTGCTTATTGATTGGTAGATCACTCAATTGTTATTCAAAATAACATCGTATACTGCTAGTGATATTTTACAGAAAGGTACTACTCAGAAAGAAAATAGCACTACTTACGGTCTGCATATTTCACTCTTCACAGTTGGATGACAATCATTTCCAAATGCACTGAGAGTATGAATTAGAAATCCACTATGAGTAACGACTGCTATTTCTTTCTCCTTCCGTGTCCACAGCCTGCAACAAATTCAGAGATTAAGATACAAACTTCTATCTTTTTATCCACTCATTGCATGGTTGGTGCAGTAGTAGACAAGATACACAAGATTTTAACTTTTTTTTCTCCCGTTAATATTGCTCAGTACTATACAATCCACATTTGCAAACAAGGCATTGGTTTTCTACATAAACATTCAATTTTTCCATGGGGTTGTTTGTTTGTTTCCTTTAAGACATCATCATACCAACAATAGACAAGAGGTTACCAATTCAAAAACTTCAGACCCCTGGCAGCAACTTCTTCGTTCGCCTCTCTGACATCTGACTTCCACAGAATGTCATCATCATTTTCTATCTGTACAAAATCATTAAGTCGAAAGAATAGGTTTACATTATGATCTATGGTTAGTCAGGCTCAAGAAACAACAATATGAACAATAAGCTATTTGAAAAATCAAATTGATGGTGTAAAACATCTACTTGCCAATGAAAAATCGATTGCAGGGAAAAGTTTCTTGTAATCAGCTATGCTTCTTCTCTTATCACACCAATGAATTCCCTGCATTTTAATTTTTATTTTGTTTAACGCAAAGTCAATAACTTTATTAACTGGAATCAATGTGAATAGAAGACAAAGAAGTAGCGACATATGCAGCTCCATCAATAAAAGTACATATCTTAGTTCTAATACGTATATCTTCATTCTAATAAGGCTTGAGAACGTGCACCGCATCAAGTGCACCAAAATCACTGGTTAAGAAAAATTTCTGATTTTTTAACTATACAACAGAAACAATACATCAGCACAGTGTGTATGCTGAGCAAGTTCTATCCTGGCATGCCCTTATATGATATAACAGGAAAACCAATCAGGATTATCTCATGCATAATCTCTACATACGAGTAGAAGTGACAAATAGCCAGCTGTTATAGCAAAAGAAAATTTTAGCATACTCATTTCTTGATAGATATGTTTGTTAATACAAATTTTAGCAATGTAAAAGTGACTTTTTGTCATGGTCCACAGTAAAAAGAGGCATCTTTTGGCTTCTTTCTAGAGAAGGATTATCTTATATGCATAATTTAAATTCTATTGTAATCTTTCTGCTGATAAATGGACATTTTCTCTAATATTGTAACCAATAATTTTCTATTTTGAACATAAGCCCGATTCCCATCCAAAAATCTAAAACATAGTAAGACTGCGCCTGCAATTCTAAGGCAAGTTCCTTATCACATCATTGGATCACAAAGCATCCCAAATACACAAATCTTGAAGTAACATTAGTATAGCCTAGACTATGAAAATCCATAGTAAAAACAAGAAATTAAGTTTAAAATCAAAGGAAAAACAATTTGGGGACTGAGGAGTAGGAGATTGATTGAGGATGTGGACACTACAAGATAAATAATTTTAAGAAATCATGTCAATAGTATCATTAAATTATAAAGAAGATTTATACTTTATTAGATGACACATACCAAATGTTCTCGACAAAGTTCCACTGCTACAAACGGAGGGGAGTTTAAACTTGAAATTGCTGGACGGCTACTCTTCCCCGCATTTTCCACCATTAATGGAGCTACATCAATTCCATCCATATAACCTTCTCCCCCAAATACTCCAACAGCTGTCTGCATTGTCCTGCAAAGAACTCAAAACATTTCAATTTGCGGATATTAGCAATAAACATGAATTCTTTAACCAATCGGACCTTCAAAAGTAATTAACTATATTCCCACGCTCACTTGATGAAAACAAAATAAGTTCAAGTCCCCCAGAAACTATCTGTATTCCCCGCTCACTCATTCTCTCTCTCTTGGTGACACTTTGAAAATTACAACTTTTCAACTGCCATTGCCAAGAATAACAAGAGATTCGTTATCTCAGCCTCATTCTCCAACTAGTGTAAGTGCAGGTGTGTAGTAGTTGCAAGTCCATTCCAAAGTCAAGTGAAAAAATATATACTTAAATGAGGACGAATGAACCAGCATTCTGAATGGCACCGAATTTTGTATTTTATGTTTCAAGATTTACTGTTCAAGTTTCTATTTTGTAATTTCCATTTTTCATCGGAGTAATTAAAATACAAATAAACAAATCTATTAAAATACAAAACCATATGTTTCCCTGTATATGTATCGTGCTAATTATTTTTACAAGAACTATGAAATAAGTTCGAATTGAAAATATTGTAAGAGCCTCAAGAAGGATTAGCAACACACAATGCATACCTTAACAAAGGGGAAACCACAACTAATTCAATCCTCTTTGAAAGACCAGATGAATGAACATGCTTTCGGAGATTGTCCACCTGTCGCAATACAGAAGAGTCATTCCTTTTCCCAGGTCCAGTTTAAGCATAAAATGCTTCTCAGCAGCAAAATTTAACTCATCCCGAAAATTTATATTTGAAATGTTTAACCACAACAATCTCTCATTAATAGGTATGAACAAGTATGGCTACCATCCATTAAAAGAAGCAATATCCACATTCGACCCCAAAATACAGAAAACATAAAGTAACTATCACCTGTTGCCACCCAAGAGGAGTAAGGCGCGCATCAAAAAGATCGGGAGACAAGTACGCACTATGGTCTAATTCTCCAGCAACATTGTGGATTCCCTGAGCATGTCTTACCTACATGTATGCATAAATATAAGACATTAAATAACATCGATATCAAACGCACTATGCTTCTAAATACATAGTATATCACAATTTCAACCAAAAAAAGAGTAGTGGGAAGGACAAACCAAGTGAATAGTTTTACAGTGGCGTAATGGGTACAAGCCTTGACTTGACGGAGTATCCATATCTGCAAATGAATCATAGAAATAACATAGATCTGTAAAGAAGAAGACAAAAACGAACTCTTCAAAAATTCCACACGAAAGGAAAAAAAAATTGTTATCAAACTTTTGGTGGAGCTGGTCTTTTTTGTGCCTGCAAAAGAGTGCACTAGACAGAACTCTACTTTAAAGTGTTACATTAGTAAGGCGTTACATTAGTAAGCCCACCAAAATAGAAGTAATCTCTGGAAGACAACCTTATTAGAGTCGTGAAATATGCTACAGCAACTGAACCAGAAATTCTATGTAACAGGAGGGAAGAGAAATCCTTGAGCATCTAGAAATTCACACGACAAAGAGAAGAATATATTCTTTGTAGAACATACTTTATTATGATGGAGCATAACACCTCTGTAAGTACCTTTTCGAGTAACTATCAAAATTTTGGATCAATTTTGTTTATTTTTCAAAATAAATAAGTTCATTTTCACAAAAAAATATTATTGAGGTGATAAGTTTGTACATAAACGGAAACAAAGAGAAATTAGCTATCATTGTATTAATGCAAAGTCTTCATCTAATGAAGAGACAAGAAATATGAATAGTTTCAATATGTAATATTAGTTACTACTATGTTATAAAGGCAAAAGAGTTAACGAGGAAATATATATTCAGTGCATGTTTAGGAAAGCTTATAATTGCTTATAAGCAGTCAAACTATTTTTTATCCCACATTTCATAAACAATTTTTACCTTTTTTTTTACAACACATTATTAGTGATTAGGGCTGTCAATGGATTGAATTTTGATCCGAATCCGATCCGAATCTGACGAAATTAATGGGAGATGAATTTAGGGTCTCTATCCGATAACCCGATTAAGAACTGAATCCGATAATTCGTTAACTAAATGGATCAAATATAGATATATGTCAATCCGATCCGATAGCAATTCGATCTGATTTGTTATAAATAATTGAGTCGGTAAAATATTTTTATGATATTTTGTCACTAAAATAAATAAATGAGAAAATAAATAAATTTACAATAAAAAAGTAATCAAATTCAAAACATAAAATTTATAATTATTAAACTTGTTTAAGAATTGGAAAATTTGAAAAAAAAATGTTGATTTTAACCAATGTTTTAAAAATTGATTCGGGATCGACCTCGAAAAGGAAGAGGGTCAAGGGTCAAAAAGTTGAATCGGGGTCGAATCGATATCGAACCGATTGTCAAATTGAATAAATAACTATACACATAAATGTAAAATATTATAAAAACAATAGATTTTTTTTTTAAAACTTTAGTTTACTAATTTAAAGTAAATAAATATCTATATTTTTCTTAATGAAATTTATTATTGTAATTTATTTTACAACTTCATAAACTAATAATTAATATATAACAAATAATTTGATTTGTTAATGGAAATAATGAAATAAAATATTTATATTTAGAATTAAAATTCAATTTTATCTTATCCCACATCGAATTTCAATAAGAAACTAGAAAAGGATCTCTCCTTTAAAAGGAACATCATGATGGTAGAAGTCACTATTGGGTTTGCTAGTAAAAACACGTGGGCCTTAAATTAGTTCAAAATTTTTTAAAGAACATAATTAATAAATTTCGGATGGGATTATCGGATTGGATATCCGATAACATAGCAAATCGGATATGAATTTAACAATCAAATATCCGTTGGATTTTTGAATCAGATCCATATCCGATCCATTTACAGCCCTACCCACCACTTATAATCACTTAAAAGCTCTTTTGAAAAGAAATGAGGCATCGCATGAGTAATAAATCATTGCTCTTCAATAATCATGTGCCAAGAGTACAAAAAGCGAACCGCTTATGAAAAGAAAACTATTCAGGGACAACATATGTTAAAGAGAAGAAGGATAATATGCAGCATGCTAGAATTCATCGAAGAAATGGCAAATGAAATACATGTGCAACAAATCAATCAAAATATTTTTGAACTTAGCAATAGAGGAAATGGCATTAAGGTTCTCTTGCACTAAATTCTGCATCCACCAGTAGAGCATATTTCGGTTTTATACCCTCTCAATGAATATTCAATTATTCCCTACTACTCGATGCATAAAAATAACAGAAAGAAAACTTCATCCAACCACAAAAGTAGTAAGATAATTACAGGAAATATTTTTAAAACATTTGTTCCACTATTAGTAGATCTCATATCCTCTCAAGGTATATCTCTTCTTCCTGATCTTATCTTGTTCGCCAACGATATAACAAGCTAATCTTGGAATGAAATAAAAAGCCAAAAAATCTAGTGGTGAAATATCATGGAAATGAAAACGTGACGGAAACAAAACAAAGAGCAAATCAAAAAGAAGAAAAAGGAAATCATCTCCCCATATCCAAAAAAAAAATTCACAAACCAATAAAACACAATACTACCACGCATCAAGATTCAGAAAAAACAAATCACGTGTGCATATACACACATGATTACACGAGCACTCAATAATAGTTTCGAATATATTACAAAGATAAAAGAGGAAATATATATATTTCGGAATGAAGTGAGTGTTGTAGTAAAATACATTAATGTGGGTATCTTCCACTAGTCAACACCATCATTTTGCTTAGTACTAAGAAGTGGCTCTTGAGCAATCAATTGCCAATGGATTAAATAGAAAACTAGAGATACAAATAAAATAATGCAAGGAAAACGCATGTAAAAGAGAAGATGGTTAATATTGAGCAACGTAAGTTTTATACAAGATAAACACAATTCATTTCCAGCAAATCAAAGAAACAAGTCTATGACTTGCTACAGATCTGCCAACTTCCCCATTCTATTTCAAATCAGGATGTTAGATGGTCGAGGTGGTGTTATATATATAAGTAATCCTTGTTCATACTTACTGACATCACTAAAAATGATAATGAACACAACTCACAATAACTGTAGTTAAATAGTAATTCCAAATAAGTGAAAATTATGCTCGAATAACTGCAGGCAAAAAAGATATTTTGGCAACACGGGTTGTCACATGTACTAAATGCTGAATCAACCAACAGAGCATATTCTGGGTTTATACCCTCTTTGCATAAATTAAATATTCACTCTAAAAAAGTAGTATAACAATAATTCTGAAATTTCAAAATCAAAAAATTCAATTCTCCGTAGGATTCTCACTATTTCAACTTCTGCGTATTAAACAAGAAATACGAGTGTAACTGAGTATCATAATTCAATAAAAATAACTGGTTAGTGTCAAAATAAAAAAATATACAGAAAAAGCAAATCCAGATCCGAAAAAAAATTAAAAAAAAAAATAAAATTGACTAAATGATACATTACCGCCAAATAAAAACAAGCCCATGGCAGACCAATCAAAATCTTGCACACCAAGATTCAGCAAAACAAATCACATACTCATTTTTACCCCCAAACAGAGACATACGTGTCTACACCTAACAGTATCCCACGTCAAAGGCCAGCCAATTTGAATCCTCCCTTTATGAGCGGGTGAGTTCTGATTGTTACACTAAACATATAATATACGAAAATAAAATATAAACAGAGAAAGATGAACATACATACCGGGGAGAGAAAAGGAGCACCGAATCGACGAAGAAATGGGAGATGAAAATGGTACAATTCCAGAAGAAGATGGTTGGTGCCTCTTACCGTGTGTAGGAAAATGGTTCTTCTTGGAACTGCAAAACGGAATTGTAATAAAGTTGTTGTTTGGTAATCCTATGAATAAATTATTGGTCATAACGGCGTTGGTTAGTTTTATTTCTCTGTAAGTCCGCCGCTTGGAATGCGTACCACTCAATAGTTTGTGTCCACGTAAATCACGTTTCTTCTTTTCTATACCCTAAGATTTTTCAAAGTCAAAAACACTCTATTTTATTTTTTTGACCCATTGATGGAATTGAATAAATGTCGGCCTATTAGACCTTAGTCCCTGTATATAAATACAAAAATTCTGCTTGTACAGAATACTGTTCCATAGAAGAAAATCAAAAAAGAGGCATGGGGTGGGCCTCATGTCATTTTTATATTGAAAAAATAAAATACCCACCCCTGCATGTCTGTATTATTTCTGTGCTTGCATTTCTTTACGTGTAGTCTATTTGAAATAAATATTGGGTCACTGCAAGTTTGAACTGAGCCAAGCATGGGTAGAGTTCGTAGTAAACAACTTGTTCATATTATTCTGTGTTTTAAAAAACTCGTTTAAACGATGCCGCCTGATAAGAGTGTTTTTACACACTTATTAGGCGCTTTTTAGAGCTAATTATTGTTGAAATTAAGTGAATTTCTATTCATAATTGTGTAATTATTACTTTTGTAGGTCGAAACCCCGACAAGAAGGAGAACAAAGCGAAAGGAGAAGAAAGGAGACTAAAAGAGTACAAATTTGTGAAGTTGGGGATCAAATTGTACAAGCCAAAACGTTAGAGGACTTGGAGTGCAATTTCCTCTAGGATATTTAGTTTTCTTAGTGGCTAAATAATGAATTTTTTTCATTAATTTTGGCCTATTAATTGAAAAATATCTTAAAATATCTTGGGGACTATTTTGTAACTTTCCAAAAGTTTGGAGACCTTAGTTGCAATTTTTTCTAGATATTTACATAACTTCCTAGATAAGTAATCTTTGTTTTTTTCTATATATTCTTGGGAAAAAAAGGTCCAAGGGCTCTCTCTCTTTTTTCATTTTTTTTTTCATTTCATTTTCCTCTCATTTTTCTTGTTTTCACTGAGTAAAATCTTGGTAATATTTGGAGATCAAAGAGAATAAGGAGAATACATCAAGAACTTAGAGAAACCATTTGAGAAATTCAAAGTTTCACTAAAAGGGTTATATCTAAACCTTTGTTTTTCTTCCATTATTTTCCAATGTTTGGAATGTATTATATAAACAATCTTCTTTGTTATTAACAATTGAGAAAAAAAATCATTTATAACATAACTTAACAATTCAAATGTTCAAGCACAAAAATCTATCTTTTCTCGTACGTAACAAAATTTCGATCTTTATTCTATAAAGTAGTATGACCTACATAAGGTCTTCTATTGCGTGGTTGATGCTCTCTAAACATCTTGTCCTTCTAATACACTCAAAATCTTATCATGCCAAAAGTTATTGCATTTAGCTTATCACCTTTATTAAGGTTAACTACTATAGATTTTGATGCCATGATCTATCAATTTTAGAGACATTTTATTCTCAATCAATGCTCATTTATGCACATTCAATTTTGCATCAATGCAAATTAACGTCTATGATAATTCAATGTTAGGTTCAGTATGTTCTCAATCATTGTCCGCAATCCTATTATTTCATTATCCTAAACTTAATTTCATAATGCAAAATTTCATGGGTCCTAAGTGAGAATTACATTAAATCTTCCAACTTGAGAACTCCCGCTGAGTTGGTGAATCAAATAGTTCTAACTAAGATTTTCTCTAAATCTTCCAATAACTGAATTATCACTCAATTGACAATTAATAGGTTTAAATGACAATATCACTAATTATACTGACCTTATCATTTATAACAATACACGAATTAACGGATATCATGTATTCAATTAGATAATTTCATAATATAAAATAAAAGCATAAATATGCACGTTTATCCAATTATGACATGTATTATTATATAAAAAAATAATTCTTCTAGAAGATAACTTCAATTATAATACAAAATTAAAATTAAAATCATTTAAGTTTTATTTTACAAATCTTCAATCCCATTTAAATATCTATTGAAACACAATCCCAACAAATGTGAAGTGACATTAGAATTCTCATATTCTGCTTATCACCAAAAGCTTATGTCCCATAATATTCACGTGTTCCACATTAGGTCATGTTCCAGATTCATTTACTTATATCGATAAGCACGAAACATTTTAACAAGTTCTATAACATATGATTTTCTAGCATTCTCTCTAAAGATGCTAAACGTGTGTATATATTCAATTATATCTGATCGAACACAAAATTAAAAAATAAGTCACAGTGGATCACATAACCTAATCAAGACTCACATAAGCCATGAACGTATATAAAACGTGGTATTTTAAATACTTTCGGAGTATTTTTCATTTCAAAAAAATGAAAAACTATAATAAAAAAAAAAAAAAAATCCACCAGGAAAATACCACTTAACAAATATTCTTAATTTTTATAAAATTTTCAGAATTTAATTAAATCCAAAAAGATATTTTTAATACTTTTTTTTATAATTTATTTCAATAATAAAATAAATATATATTTTTTTAATTTTCTGAAAATTAATTTTAATTACACATAAAAATCAATAATATTTCAAGGATCCGGTTGCAATTTTCGAAATTGTTATTGGAATAATCAATTTCCAAAAAATAATTTTGCATTTGAAATAATCAACATTTAAAAGTGTGGGGACCAACATGCAATTTTCGAAATTACATTTGGAATATTTAAGGGACTATTATGCAATTCTCTCAAAATTGAATTTAGAATCATTTTCCTCCACGACAACAGTTCAGGTTTCTGCCATATTTTTTCGCGGGGTTACTGTTCATCGTCAAAGAAAAATTGCAGTTTTTTTTTTTTGTCAAATTTCTGTCAAAACTTCAAAATGCTATAACTTCTTCAATTCAATGCCAAAAAATTATGTTCTTATACCGTTGGAAAGGTATCAAGAATATCTAACCAAATGGTTAACATGAAACACAGTGTAAAGAAGTTATCATGTGATTAAGTTTTAGATTTTACTGATTTTAATGAAAAAAATTAGATTTTCATCCAAAATTTCGAATTCTCATAACTTCTTCATTTTAAGTCCAAAATTTGAGTTCTTTATATGGTTGGAAAGCTTATTAGAAGACCTTTATAACCAAACTAATCTTACTACATGAAGATGAACGAGCAGATGACAGTAAATATTTAAAGTTTCTGCAATTTATCTAGGGTTTCGTTTTTCCCCAAATTTATAAAATCAAAAATTTCCAAACCTTGCAAATATGATTTACATCATATACGAAATATGCTATAAAATTTTTGTGAATTTATATTGCATATTTAATGACATGCCATTAACAATACTTCAAGTTTCAACAAAAATGGCATATATGCATTTTTCAACATAATAATTCCATTTACAGCAAGATAGTATACAAGGGAAAAAACTTTTACGGCTCTGATACCAATGTAAGAATTCGCAGTATTCTTTAACATGAATTTCGGGTCAAGAAACTTGAAATGATGAATTTCAAGATCTTTTGATGATTGAATCACCTTGCATTCCAAAATTTAAAAAATCTGCATTTCTTGTTGTCCATGGTCCCAATCCTGATCACAAGGGAAGGAGATTATTATCCACAATTTAAGTGTCAATTTTTGTGAGACTTTATGTCCAAAATATGGTTCTAAGGAATTTTCAATTTTGGTGTAAATTTCCATACAAATTTTCACTATGCTTTTTATTCCATCTTTTTCCCTCTTTTTCTAATACATAATTATTGGAGGTTGTATAGGAGTTAAGGGTGGTTATATGGTAGCTGATGAAGAAAAGATAAACATGAATCAAAGTCCACCAAGTTTAATTCATACGGGTGAGATTTGTTTTCTCCAAGTCAAATAGGATTCAAATTCCTTTTAACGGATAAACCTAAATTGTTTTGGGTTAAAAAAACAAATTCGAGTCCCTAACTGTGTTGTTTTTTCAAGATTTATCTATTTACTTTTTATAATAAATAAATAAATATTTATTGCATTTGTAGACATCAAAAAACTAAATAAATAAATAAAATAACTAATGGGTTGGATCAAGTTTAATTTGTAGCCCATTTAAATTTACTAACAAAATCTAACAACCCAACCTACATTAAAAGCCCATCCTACACTAAAAGCCCATCCTACACTAAAAGGGCCATCCTACTTTTTTTAATTCAACAAATAAAATAAATCATATCAAATCAAATTAAAGATAAGTGGGTGGTTACAAAGCAGTTACAACTTTCTCTATAAATAGGACCAAAGGTCCATAAAAAAACTTTCATAAGTGAAAAGCTGTAAAAAAAATTCAGAAGTGCAGAATAAATCGAAAATCAGTGGAAGAGAAGAAACTCTCTAAAGCCAAGTCCAAAAATATAAAAAGGATTAGTCTTCAAAATCTAAGCAAGTCCAAGAAGATTAAAGTTATCTTCAAATCAAATTAAATTCAAGTCCAAATCTCGAAATGCAAATCAAAATCCCGAAATTCAAGTGCTAAACAAGTCAAGTTCTCAACAAATCAAGTTTTCAACAAATCTCGAAGTCCAGTATTTAATCCACGTGGCCTCTTGCAGTTTTGCAATCACAAGAAGACCATTCTCTACTATATTTATCGAAATACAACTTTTAACGATTTTTGTATTTTAATACACGAAATTCATCATACAAATGGAGCTCAAACATGAGCTAAATAATCATCAATAACTATCTAATAAATTCATGACACTCTCCCTTTGGTGGTTATATGCATAATATTTCCCGCATAAGAGTTAGCTACAGCGACCAACTTATGGTCGTTTTTGGTATTTTTAGCAACCAATTCAGTTGGTTGGTAAAATGCTTGACGAATAAGTCCTACATATTTCTTTGTGTCGTTTTGGATGTTTCATCGACTAAGGAAATTTGGTCACTGTATATGAGGCCCCACCAATGACCATTGTATGGTCGTTGTGGGTATTTTGCAGCAACCACACTTCAGTTGGTGCTGAAACACATGGTGGGGTAAATTCCACATTTTTTGCGTGGTTTTGGATTATTCAGCGACTAAATGAATTTGGTCGCTGTAAGTATTTTTCAATAACCAATCTTCAATTGGTAAATGAAACGCATGAAGAGGTAGGCCCCACCAGTGATCATCGTATTATTATTTGGTTCCTGAAACGCATGGCGGGGATAATTCCGCATATTTCTTCACATCGTTTTGGATATTTTTAGAAACCAAGGGAATTTGGTCGCTGTATGCGAGGCTTTCTTGCGGTAAGTATTTTCAGTAACCAAACATCAGTTGGCCGCCGAAACACATGGCGAGGTAAATCCCAACTTTCGCGTGGTTTTGGATTATTTAGTGACCAATGGATTTTGCTCGCTATATAGGAGGCACCACCAGCAATCATTGTGTTGTCGCTGTTGTGATGTTTCAGCATCCATGCTTCGTTTGGTTGCTAAAATACTTGTCTCTAACGATAAGGATTTCATGTGAAATTTTTTATTCTTGTGAAGTATTAACAAGCGACCAAGAATTGGTCCCGATTGTATGTTTTAACAACCAACTTTGACTTGGTTACTGAATGCATTTTTGCTTTCTAATTTGAAGATATCGTGTTTTTGGAGTAATTTAAGACCATTTGTATTTCGATTTATGTCTTACATATTTATGCTATTATCAAACGCAACGTTGAAGGAAAATTTGGTCAATATAATTAATTTGTATTTTTAATTTGCATGTTCAATAATAAATAAATGCAATAAATAAATAAACCAAAGTTTATTTATTTTAATTGTTATTTTATCACAACAAAATATATTATATGGGCACATAACCCAACATCAACAACCTATCTCTCTCTGGATTCTCTTCTGTGTCTATGTTTATTCGGTATTAATTGTTTGTTTTCTTATATTGCTCTATATTTTGAAACCCTTGGACAATTTTTGGACAAAAACTAAATTTAAAATATATACAACTTTTAAATAAGCACAAGTTTGTGCACCCACATTGCCACAACCACGACAACTAGTTAGTTAAATATGCAATTATCAATAATTTAAGCAATCTTAAATAATAAAAACAAGGGCAATTAGCACAAAGCGTATCAATTGTTTACACCCATTGTGCAAATTGTCCATTTTACTTCGAATTTGTTATTTGCACCCTTACTTTAACATTTTCTTGTGGAATTGATTATTTTCGTCAATTCCTCTCGTCAAATATGAGTAATTGGTGCAAAACGTCCATGTCATTTGCCTTTATTGCGTAAATAGTCTCTATCATTTCAATTTCAGTATTTGGACTCTCAGATCGACTTTTATTTTCGTAAAAGGTCCTTAACATCTATTTTCTCCATTAAAATACTGTAAAATGACAGATTTACCCTCATTTTTAAATAAACAAGTAGAAAAGAAAGAAGCAATATTTAAAAAATTGCAATCAGTCCTAAAAATTTCAAATGGTGCAAACGAGTCCTACTTAAAAAATTTAAAGCACGTTAACAAAAATAATTTATTCCTCCAAAATAAAAAAGATTTATTTTTCTCTCACCTGGGTTTGAATTAGAACATCTAAGATTAGAGTTTGGATTTTAAGATTTTGAATGAACCATCTAATGGAGGAAAATCATAGCAAAATCAAAACAAAATCTTCAGACATCATTTTATACCTTTAATTATCTTTTAATTATTTTGGTGGTGGAGGCGGCGGCGGCGGCGGAGTTAATTGGGAAGACGAAATATTTTTCTTTGTTATTATATTTTAAATTATTTTATGTGAGACTCATTTGTACTTTTTAAAAAATTTGAAACTCTTGCAATTATTTCATTTTTATATATTATTTCTTTCTATTGATTTATTTAAAGATGAGAATAAATTAGTCATTTTACAACACTTTAATGGAGAAAATAGACGATAAAGACCTTTTGCATAAAGAAATGTCGATTTGAGAGCTCAAATATAAAGATTGGAATGATAAGGAAGATTTACACGGTGAGACAAACGATATGAACATTTTGTGCTAATTAAATATATTTAATGAAAGGAATTGACGGAATGAGACGAAAATAACCAACTCCACATGAAAAAAAAAAAAGAAAAAGATTGAATAAGGGTACAAACGTCAAGTTTCGAATGATAGCGATGATTGTGCAATGAGTACAAATAAAGACATTAAATGCTAATTACCCAAAAAATAATTGTACACAAATTTCAAACAATTCTTCTGATCTTTAATTTCGCTTTCCCTCCCTAAAATTTCATGGCACTCTAAAAATTTCATTTTCCCTCTTTTCCCAAACAATTTCTCACTTTATGCACCACACAAACCCCCGTTTCCCTGAAACCTAACTTCACACGTACACCCTTGAACACCCTTACGACCATTGCCTCTAGCCAAGTACCTGTACAAAGTGATCGGGAGGACTTTGCCGAGAAGCAGGCTAAGAAATCACACTTTTTTAAGTGCTTTATCAAGCTGAGGAATTACAACCACATCATGCCAACTCATTACACCCTCGACGTGGACCTCAAGGACGTGGTATTTCTCGAATCCCTCCAATCCAGAGACATGAAAGTTACTACTGCTAAGGAAGCCAAGGCACGTATCGATGAGTGGTTCAAGACTGGAAAGAACCGATGGTACTCACCAAGCTCAAGTTCTGAGGACCATTGTCGATTTTTATAGTCTGCAAGTATATAGATCGTAACAAGTAATATAGTGGACCAATAAATCTGAATATCGTTCCCACAAGGACTATTATCTAACAATTGGTTAATTATTCATAACTTTAATTTGATTGAAAACAAATAATAAGGTTTGTAATTTATGTCTAAATTATTCTAACGTACACAATTTATCGAATTTGAGTTTTAAAAGTATGAATGTGGTTGGTAGGACTTACAATTTTACCTATGGATTCCCTTTAATTCACCAATCAAGATTCATTACTATTGTAGTGTTCGGTCGAGTTCTTTTAAAATATTCGATTTACCCCTCTCGATTTCTCATTAAATCTATTTAACTAATTTAATTACATATCTTTATGTGAATCAATCTTAGTTAAATGAAATATTAGTTTTAATAATTCATCTAATGACCGCAATAATTAGTATATGCATCTTTACACGTTATACTAAATTACCAAATTTTAATATATGATCAAAATCAAAAACTCACATCTTGATTCGTAATAAATTCACAAAAACATTGAATAATTGGTCAAAGAATTCAAAGCATTAAATTCATGAATAAAATC
This sequence comes from Fraxinus quadrangulata, assembly GCA_903798255.1. Lineage (NCBI taxonomy): Eukaryota > Viridiplantae > Streptophyta > Magnoliopsida > Lamiales > Oleaceae > Fraxinus > Fraxinus quadrangulata. Next base: position 6,344 of record CAIGRB010126545.1, on the reverse strand, counting down.
AACACATGTATTTAAAGAACTAGAATTTTGAACAAAAGAAACAAAATGTCATACATAAATTACATTATTCGCCCTAACTATGAATTTAGGTACTCATAGGGATGGCAAAAAAGCTCGGGCGGCTCGGGCTCGGCCCGAAAAAAGCCCGAG
>CAIGRB010126526.1:0-11785 GCA_903798255.1 Fraxinus quadrangulata | reverse complement strand
GGCAAGAAGATGAAGATTTCTTTTTTCTAGACTTCTTGCTTGTGTGTGTTTTGAGAGTTCAGATTAATGAGAGTTAAGAGGTATATATAGTTGGCAGAATGTGTAGAAAGTGCACGAAGTTGGGGTTGGGGTGGGGTGGGGTGTTGGGGGTTATTTATTGGATTCAATAAAACGAGGTTTTGCTATTTTCCGACGTCAGAGAAAGAAGGAAAATAATAATGTTGTTGTCTGAGCATGGAGAATTTGAAGCGGTGTTCGGCGAGTGACTTTATTTTGACTCCACAAAGAAGTGTTTAGGCTGCACTTATCATTATTTTAATTTTACAGTAAATATTTTTCTTCATTAACAATAAAATTATAGTGAAACATAATCCCCTGTTTAGTTTTGCAAACAACAAAATATGTTGTTGAAAAGTTAGGACCTCGTAATTGTTGACTTTGATTTAAATTTTTATCAACTTTTTAATTAAACCAAACATGGCCTAAATTCATAATGCATATTTCGATGATTTTATCTTTCTTAATTGAACATATTGTAATTTTTTTTAGAGGCGGGTTCAAATAATTTGGAGCCGTTAAGACAATCATTATTCGTTAGGGGTTTTTTCAAGAACAACAATAAATTTTTTTAGAGCAAATGATAATTGACAGAAATTCTATCGGCGTAATTGATGATATAATTGTAGGTGATTATGATTGAAATCAATATTTGTTGGTGATTAATGACTCACAATGTCAGCAATTATCAATGGCAATATTGTCGATCATATTTATGGAAATCAAGGACGGTTCTTCAGTTGAGCAAGTATTGAGGACTTCCAATAAATCGATGTCTTATGTTACTGTCTATGTCGTCTAATACTTAAATAAGCACTAATTTTTTTCAGCAATTTTTTTATTTTTAATTCTAATTTGTTGTCTGGATGTAAGTTACAACACATTCCAAACGAGATATTGACATGTTTACCAACTTTCAATTAATTGAATTTATTAATCCCGCGTACAAACATATATACATTCATATTTTACATTTAGATACTTTCTAGATATATCCAGTTTATCTGAATTATTAATCAAAATAAATAATTAAGCAGAATTTAACAATTTCCAACTGTCCCAAACAAAGACTTAATTGTGGTATTAACTGTACGTCACCGCCTACGTCGCACTCCACCGCGTTACCGAAAGAGCATTAATTAGCATGGAAAGAATATAAAAATAAATGCAGTTGTTAATAATTTATTAAATAAGATGACAAAAGTTCGTATTACAGCTTATAGCTTCCTTCATGCACAGGTTGTAGGCAATAAATTGACACGTAGGAAGTATTTATAAACAATTTAAATTATAAATATAAAAATAAAAGATGAATAAAATGGTTGTAATTATGAATTTTTGGAAATGTGTAAATAAAAAGTAACTTAATTTTTACTTAAAAAGCATGCATAAACGTCTATTAGGAAGATTTGCTAATTCGTTCATCAAATCAAAACACAATATAAAAGTCTTGTACACTCTAATATACCAAAAATGTCGTAATTATAATCATAACTAACAAGGTCATCAAGAACTCCACTCGTTCTCGAATCTTGATTCTAGCTAATAACGACAACTTATTTTAGTTGCTTTCATATCGTCTTCACATAATTTTCACGAAAATATTAATGCATAATGCTAATCAAATTATCGTCTCCGTAGCATTTTCATGAAAACGTTTATACTCAAAAAGAGAAGTGGAAAGCTACTAGCACTCCAAAATTGAACTCATTTTTCTCCTTGTGCACTAACATAGAAATGTAAAACTTGGATTTGTATGCTGACTGTTTAGTAATCAAATTCGAATGTAACTTCACTAACCTAAAAGGGTAAAGTCATACAAATTTTAGTCATGGTATTTGTGCATTGGGTAATCGTGGAACGTTGGTATTCCCACGTTTGAAAAAGCCAATACTTTCCCAGAAAAGCATTATTAGGTAAAATCACATTAATGTTTTAGTCAATTTGGCTCCTTAAAATTATTGGATACAGCTTGACGTCTAGCATATACATGGAAAAACTGTCTTCTAAATAGGACCCACCTATTTTTCAATTAAAATTATAATTATTTGGGGTGCAATTAATTGGTAGTTCTTATATATTTAACTCCATAGGAGTACTCTAAATTAAACAAACTTAGGCATATAAGATTAATAAAGAAACATACATGATGCAATCCATAGGTACAAAGATCTACCACAAAGTATAATTTTGTCGACAATAGTTTGGGATACTAATTTTAGCGTAGGTTGATGCAACCGTGCGAGTTTTATTTGCTATATTTGTTGAGCACGGAAAAGTTCATAAACATTTTTCACCTTAAAGATTAAAAATATGTTTCTTTGTCACAGACCTAATGAACTCCCCTTCACACGACATGATTGCCAACACCTGGGCTTATAGCGAATTTTGATAAAATGTATTAATGTCGTTATCATACAGAGGTATTGTTGCAACATCCTATTCAAAGCATTGTGTTTGACAAGTGTTAGACTTATCAGTCCACGAGAGGGGGAGGCTGCCCGAGGGCCAACTACCCAAGGGCAAACAGATAATTCGTGTCAAGTGGGCACTTTATTTAATTTTTTGAAATAGACGGTAGAGAGCCAGATTCGCTCATTATTTATATTTTATCGTATTTTCATTTAATAAAATTACAAGCTTCAGTGTTCAACTAAATAAAATATTTATATTGTATTCAATAATTAGCTATTGATATATAAAAAAAGCAAAAAATTTAAAAAAAAATTGAAGTTCATAAAAAAAAAACTCTTTAAATTTAAAAATACTATCTATTGTGATAGAATATTTTCTTTAAAAAATAAAATCTCTCGAAAATGGTCAAAGTGAAACATTACGATGAATTTTCAGATTCTGGAATATTGATGGACCAATTTACACATTCAGGAATGTTAAAGAGACCAATGTGCAATAAGTTGAAACCCCACCAATATATTTTACACATGCCGGAAACATCACCACCAGATTTCCACTTCAAAACGTGAAGACAATTTCTTCATTCAAAATTCACCATTCCAACAGTAAAGACTGTTATATAAAATATTTGAGAATGAATGCCGATTTAACAAATATTGAATTTACAATACATACCATATATGCAACGAATATATCGGATACATACCGTATATGCAACTAACAAATCGGATATGCAGTTTGCCGTGTAGATAATAACTTATCGAATAGCTAAGATATAACAAATTAAATAATTTGTTAATCACAATAAACAAAATAAGTTATATAAATCACGATAAAGTAGAACAAATAATTTAAATAGTAGGAAATAAAAATTCAATTGAACTTTAACCTACGAGCCCTGTGTGAACACTGTTTCCTTAAAACAGATTCGCCCTATTTCCTTAGGTGCTTGAGATTTAATTTGAGCGTCTGTTTCCCAGGATACAACAGTAAACCAATAAAGTCCAAGTACTACAGATTTTACTCCGACGAACTGACTTGATACTTGAACAATATCACCATCAAGACCTTGATAGATAGTAAATTATGTTTACAGATAGAGGACAATATCGCATGCAAAAACAGAGATTTTTCGTGTGTTTTGGAACTGTAATGCAGACAGTGTACTCTTTATGTCTGGAACAGTGGAAAAATGAGGCTTCATATAGACGTAACCCCGAGCTCGAAGCTTATTTCGGTTCGTGATTTACACCTCTCGTGCGTGCACGTGGAGAGAACCTCTATTCTACACATAATTACACACTTTCAAATGTAGCCATGTATAAAGTGGTTCTTGCTTTTATAAACTTTTTATGTGGGATAAACTCAAATTTAGTTTTCCCTCCAACATAAACCATATTTCAATGGTCAACTTTGAACTCCAAATTCTTATTCACTCGAACTTCATTTTTGACAAGTAAATACTTGATTTCAATGTTCTCGGGGAAGAGAACGCAAATCAATGTTGATTTTCTAAAATAAGCAAATGGGTCCACTCAAAATTTATGTTAAAGTCAACCATTTATCTCATTTTTTCCAACAAAGACCTCCTAAAAATCTAGAACTACCTTGAGAATCCCTTCTTTTCTTTGTTATCTGCAGCCTCCTTTCTGCCGCTGCTGCCACGACTAAGGTTATCTCGCAATGAGGATCGGATATCAATCTGATCAACTTGTCCCGATGGGTCGTCAGAGTTATTTTCAGGCACCAACCGTGCCACCTTCTTGGTTTCCTCGCTTTTTCCCCACAATACAAAGTATAGTCCAGTTACAATCAATACGGCTCCAATCACCCTGCCATGCGCAATATCGAAACATTTATTTCAGTGAAGCATTGGTGGTTTAGGTATTCCACTTCCTCTCACCTTTTGGTGCTAACTTTTTTTCGATATTTATAGTTTAGAACCGCATAAAGTTCCAACTAGCAAGGGTAACGGTCATTACGTGAAGAATGGAAATATGATGAAAAATTCAAGATTCATATTTAGAATAGTTTTTAGCAAAAATTACTTTTTTAATAACGTTAAATAAAATTTCTCAATTCGTGTGAAAAACAAAATTAAACTATAATTTGAATGAAGAGAGTACTATACTAACTCCAGCAAATAAAATCCTTGTTTGGATCCCATTTTAGAGAATTTATAAATTTTGGAATAGTGATTGATGGGAGAATGTGTAATTGAAAAATAATGAAAAATTTTAGATTTGTGTGTAATATTATTTCATTTGTAAAATGTGTGATTATAATTAAGAAAGGGAAAAAATTTAATTGGCCAAACAAGGGCATGGTTTGCACCACCACCATCAGTAATGTTGCCTTCAACTCGTGTATCAAGTTGCATATTTTCCCCCATTCATCCATAATTCCCCAAACAACCCCTTGAGAAATAAAGGATTTTTCAATCAAACTCCCAACCCAAAAATGTAAATAAATTTACTGAGAAGAAACTAAAAAACACTTGAGAGATTGAGGATTTTTCATTCAAATTCCCAACCCACAAATGTAAATTTTAAATCTACCAGGAAGAAACTATAGAGGATTTTAAAATCAAACTCCAACTTTCAAAAGCAAATAAATCTACCAAGAATAAGACAAGGAAAAAAAAAATATCTAGAGAGAAACAAACATAAATTAAGAATTCCTGAGTTCTTGCTTGGGAATACGAGAAGAACCAAGATTGAAATGGATGAAGAGCTCAAAGTTCACAACGCACCCACGCGTGCATATTAGTATGAATAATACTATTCGTAGTAAAAATTATCGATAGTCGTTTTACGTGACATGCATGTGACAATATAGAGAAAGAGAGCTTAGTCTAATGTCGGTTAACCCCGAATATTGAAAATCCAAATTCTTAGGAAATGTGAGAAATTGAAGGGGAATAAATGTAAATAACTGCAAGACTTTACTCTTCTTGTGTTTGTGCACGTGTAAGATTGAGTCATGCTCTTTAATGCCCGCTTAACAATCATTAATTTTTTTATGATTTGTTACAAGATTATTTTCAGTCAAACAATAAAGCTTAACAATCATTAATTCATTTTATGATTTGCTACAAGATTATTTTTAATCATACAATAAAATACTTTACACGTATATAAAAAAATTCCATATTTTTTAACCACTGATTAAAAAAAAAAAAAAAAAATCACTATTCGAAACTCTTTTCTTTACAATAATAATTGCCAAACATGCTCTTAATTTGGTTTTTAGAACATTTACTTCCATCATATTTTGTCAGAACGGTTTGTCTTCTTCCCATTTAATTGCAATATAGAACGAGGTACTGACCTCAATTGCCTTTTATTTTTATTTTGACCTTTTCAGAATAAATTTTAAGTGTTACTTAAAACTAATTTAGGTGACGGTAGACTCTATTGATTTATCGTCAGGTGAGTCAAATAAAATTTTCATAATACATCCCAACGCTGCATTGGTGTTGAGTATCACTCGTGACACATATTATTATTCATCCCAATAAACAATAAAATGTAGGGCCCATCGTCACTTAAATTGACGCTAAGCACCCGCAACATAGTATATTCTATTTCAAATTTTATGCATTATTTTTTTTCTCAAAACTGGCCACTTAATGGAAGTAGTCAAAGTTTTATGATTTTTTAGAGAGAGAAAAAATAATTTAGAAGAAGCAAGAGTAGTCATTATAGACAAACAAGAAATAAAATCAATACAAATCGCTTGGAAATATGCTTGTTTGAAAGAAATAGAAGAAAAATAATTCTTAAATCCCAGTTGTTACAATTTATTTTTACTAATTAAACATATTAAAGTCTTATATTCTTGTTGTCACAATTAATTTTTTATATATAATATGCATAATCATACATGTAATGTCTATTTAATCAGAGGATAATTCGAGTATTCACCTTTTAATTACTATTTTTCATTTTAAAAATTAGGCTTAGTTGTGCTTTTTCTTGAGTTTGTGCAATCAATTATGCTATACAAATAGACTCAAAGACATGTTCAAAAACAGAAGAGACACGTGTCAATACAAAAAATCTACATATACACTGTCAAGTCAATCAGTCTGTATTTTATTTGTTTTTTAGCACGTTCAAGTGACTTTATTCTTGTGTAATCACTGGTCAAACCTGAAAAATATTTTGGTAGATGCATTTTAAACGTGGACCCGGAAAATCCTCGAGAAATTGTAAACTTGGCACATATTAGTTTCAGTCAAATTACACACAAAAAATAAAATGTCAAAAGAGGTATAATTTACAACTAAGTACATCTATTGGATTGACAACAAAAATGCAACTTCACAAAATTAAAAGAGTAATTTACACATCACTTTTTTAATATAAAACGTGATGATAAGTTCAATCAATCACCATAAAACCGTGTATTATTCTAAGTTAAGAGAAAATGTGTAAAAAATTAATGTGTTGAAGATGAATTCGAGATTCAAAAAAGTTAATAACGATGAAATTAATGATTAAACCTCATAATTTCTTGATTCCAAGTTAACCTTTCTCATAGTTCAAATGGTATCTCAATAAACGGGGCGGGGACGTGGCAATGGTCATTACCCCGAATCGGATGCAGGAAACATAGTCCCCGTCCCGTTTAGAGTTAATTTCAAATTTAAATTTTTTTTTCGAACAAAAATAATAAATTTATTTTCACTTTTAAAGAGTACATAAGTTATTTTTAACAAATTAGTAAAAAAGTAATAATATTTACTAATTAAAGATACAAAAAAAAAATAAAAGCAAAAAGTAAAATAAATAAAAAATAAATGGGGCGATACACTCGCGATCCCGCCCCTGAACCCGTTCCGTCCTGCTTTAGTTGGGTATGTAGATAGGGTAAGTTAACAAAAATATCCGACAAAACGGGAGTGAGAATGACAGATCCGTCTCGTACCCGTTCCATTGTCATATCTAGCAGAAAAAAAATAAATTAATCAAACTATCGAGTAAAACGTTTAATTAACCATCATTAGAATAGTAATATGCCAAGATAATCATGGTTAACATTTCTTATTAATCTTCTCTGGTTTGACTAAATTTAGAAGAACCCCTCATCAAAGAAAATGTGTTATTTTTTCCTTAAATAGTATGATTCGTTTTTCACCTTTCTTATTCAAATTCCAATCAGCTGATAAGAAAATGGTTTAAATATAGAAGTTTTGCATTTGAGAAGAAAATTGCTGTTTACCTGTTATTTTCCTTAAATTTCTCTGCCTTAGATAGAATACTGGAGCTTTTTCTACAAATTTGAAGTACTATATATAATCTCAAAAAATTCTCATAATCAATAAAACTTTCAACCATCTCTCTCAAAAAGGGAAAAAAAAAAAAAAGAATTCCATAAGAGAGAGAAGGTTGTTCTTTTTTGAGAGATTCAAGAAATATGGGTGCTTGTGCCAGTGTATCTAAGGGAATGAAGGATGAAGACACCGTTGCACCCCTCCCGGAACAACCCAAGGATGAAACAACCGCCACCGAGGTTGTGGAGGAGAAATCTGAGAAGGTAGAGGCCAAGGTGGAAGAACCCGCCGAAAAGAAAACCGAAGGTGTTGATCAGAAGAAAGAAGAAAAAATTGATCAGAAGGTGGGTTTTCTTATTTATTTTTAAAGAAAAGTTTTTGATGAAATTTAATATTTAAAATTAATTTCTATTTTTGCAGAGCGAAGCACCAAAAGAAGAGTCTAAAAAGGAAATCAGCCAATCCGCCGTAGTAGAAAAGGAAGAAGCCAAAGTCGAGGTGATTCCGGCTTCAGACACTGTGACATCGGAGCCAGAAAAGAAAGAAGAAACTACTGAAAATGAGAAAAAATCCGAAATTGTCGAGGAGAAGAAGTGACGACTTTCGAACATGGTTTTCTATTAGCTGATTTCTTAGGGACACTTAATTCTTAGTTTGTCAATGTTTTTTAACGAGCGATTGTTGGTGTTACAAGATGTTTGTACGTATGACATTTGATTGGTCTATTTTAATTTATTTTTCTTGTTCTTCCCCACTCTTTAAATTTTATAAATCATTATGATTAATTTGTTTAATTGATTTAATGACTAAATGGTTAAATCGAAATAGTAGAAAGCATGTGGCTGGTTCTTTAGAATTTGAAAAATGCATCATGACATCAACCCACACCAAATAGTACGTTTGGTTCACTTAAATCGGATGATGATAGACAATTAAAAACAAATGAAATTTTTGTGTTCTCTCGATCACTTAAAAATGACTAAGAAATTTAATAAATAAATAAAAAACAAGACCTGTCTATGAATTGAGACCAAACAATTGAGACACGATGAAGATTTTTTGATAATGACACAATTGAGGAAGTTTAGCTACGGTGACACGGAGAGAATGATTTACCTCTTGTTGAAAGAGTCACATAAACATGACAAAACAAATGCTTAACTAATGTGAATGATTTTTAATGATGACATCTAAATTAGACAAAGCGATTATATAATTACAAACACGCCAAATGGACGATTGCGAGTAATCACAAACATCTATTGCATTTTTTTTTTTATGCATATTAAGAAGTGACGATACTTTATAAATATTCGAATAGAAGAATATCTTAACATCGTTATGAAATCACTTGTATCACGTGTATTACATATTTATTAGTGGAATAAGAAACACCTTATAAGATATGTAAAGATATTCTGTTATTTTTTTATACGTTAATTGATTTTCTATAATTAAAATGGCAATTGCATATTCGGATATTCCCTTCTTGGAATAGATTTTACTTATAAAACTTAGCTTTTTAAAAAACAACAAAATAATGTTGTCTAGTATAAATAGGAATGGCAAAGTGACGTGTCAAAATATCTGTTCTCACTCCTTGCTTTATCTATATTTTTTGAATTTAAGAACAACTCATATTTTCTTCGGAAATGATGAGGATTAATTCTTTTGTATGATAAAAAAACTTATTTTTTGAAATGAATTTAAAATGGACGTGTAACGGGGTGTGAACCATGTTCATGTACTCGTCCCCGCCATAGGGGGCAAAATTCTTATTCCGTGTATCCGATTAGGTGGAGAATCTTCATCCGTTTGGGTGGGACCCACATATTATAGAGTTTAACGAGGTTTTTTTTTTCGCATCATTAAGAATAAATGATGTTTAACATTGGTCTAAATGTATATATGACTCATGTTTATAAACAGTCACATAACTTTTTATCTACACATTTTGAAGGAAATATAAGTAATGTGTACTTAATTCACCGTTCATTTATATTTGTTTATAATTCAAATTGTTTATAAAAACTTCTAAAACATTTCAAATCAAACCATTTTTAAATCTTATTTTTTTCTCTAACTCATTTTTAATCACACTTTTTTGAGATTTACAATTATTATGAATTTTTCAATCACACATTTCATAATTATTTAAAAATTACTAAAAAATTAATTTTTAACCAAATCGGGACTATATGTCATATTAAATGAAAAATAAATTCTTACATTTAATTAATTAATTTAAATCAATAATTTCCATTAAAGGGCGTACCACCCGGTTGACTTGGCCAGATCTACAAACCCCCTAATACCTCACTGTTCAATTTTTATCGTCATTTCTATTTGCACCTCCTTTCATTCCGCCGCTCTAATCCCCAAACAGAGGTGAGCCACTGTGATATCGCAGATTTATGATTTCAGATCTACTCGTTCGTTCATCAATTCACTCTATTTTGAGATCTAGGATTTCATTTTATATTGAGCGTAAGCATTTCTTTAGATCGATTTTGAGTTGATTTGTTGAAAAATTGTTTTATGCAGGCGACTTTGCTGCCTTTACCATCTGTTTTATTATGTGAGTATTAGCATTCACTTATAAACGATTATTTTTTTTTCCCCCGAAATTGGGATTTGATATTAGTGATTCATTTTAGGGGTTTTATCCACCAGACGAATTCCATTTTTCGTTTCTGAAATAATTATTGAATTATTAAGAACTCACATACTTTCTGAGCGGTATGTGTTATTAGTTACAGGGTACAGCAAGCTAATGTAGCTTTTACTGAATTGGAAAATAATTTCAAGTGCAAGATGCAAGGGTTAAGTTGATATCAGAAGTTGAGATTTTTCTTTTTAATTTATGAATATATCAGAAAATAATATGATCGAGTTATGTTGTCCCCTTTGTGTTATGGAATAATGTCTTAATAGGTTCTGGGATTATACTCTACTGTTCCACGCAGGCTTTAAAAAATTGAAACCTCAAGGGCTTTTTCTAGTAAGGGAAATCTCCATCAGACCCCCCGTGAACTGAATCAAGACTTCCATTGGGTCTTCCCGCTAATCTATGTCTCCTAGGATAATTAAGTCCGGTACCAGTTTAAAAAAGTATCTCGTAGAATGGTTATATGTACTACGGACATAAATGTTGAAGAGAAAAGATATGTAGAAGCTTGATCTAACTTCTGAATAAATTGATTTCACATTTTAAATAAGCCTGTGAAGCATAATATGCTTGTTATTGCTTAAAAGTATTAAGCATTTGAGATAAATAATAAGTTAAATTAAAAATAATAATAATTAAGAAGTTTGCTACCAACAGAGCCATCTGTCTTACTTTTTGGTTTGTCATCAATTTAATAAGTATCCTCATCTGTTGTGCAAACTTGTTTTGTTAATCTAGGTCGGACGAAGAGCCTGTAGATCCAAAGCAGGAGCTTGAAGAGAGATGCAAGGCACCATGTACGCGACCACTTAAAGAATATCAGGTAATTTTGACTGAATGGAAATAAACCTTCCTTTTTCTTTTTCTAATTTAATTCTGCTTCTCCATTTTTCAAGTTTCCTGCATTTTGTGTTCTTTTCACCTGATACTTAGTATTGCTAAAGCCTAAGTGAAATTTTCTATTCATTTTACATTTTTCAGTTTTTCGTTCGCTCTTCATTTTGTTTAAGCTGTTATTACAATCTGATTGGAAGATTTGTTGTACTCCTTGTAAAGTAGAGCAATGCAGTTTATTTACCAAATAAATAATCGTGCACTAGACAAACATATACAGATCTGCTTTCCCATTCCATTCCATTTTGATGCTTCTTATGTTCTTGATATTCCAATAAAATGTTGAGCACCTTTAGCATTTGAGGATTATTACAACAAATGCAGGTGTGAGATAAGTGATCCACATCTGTGAGATAAGGATCACAATGTGTGTGCATATCTTTTGCACATTTGTCATCCACATATTTTTACGCCAAAATGAAAAATATCTACATAGAGCATGTTTGATCTAGAATTTTCGAGAATAGATTTTG
>CAIGRB010126512.1:42214-57160 GCA_903798255.1 Fraxinus quadrangulata | reverse complement strand
GTTAGGTCCAATGTTGTAATGGCATGTTTGTAAACAAAAGGGTCTTAATTGAACACTTGTAAAAAGTTAAAGACGTGGATGCAATTTTTTATAGATAAGTGAAGTTAGGGCTAGTAGGGATGGTGTAAATAATGGAAGCTTTTTTGAATGGCAAATGTTTGATGGAATGACATAATCAAGGATGCCAGCAACAGTGGAATTGTCGAATGTGCCTTGGCCTGTAACATATGGCCTGGCCATCATGAAGAAAGAGGCATTCGGGAAGTGAGATTTAGTCTTGAGAAGAACATTAGTAGTTTGGCCAGGGGTAATAACAAGTGTTTCAGTCTCAAAACGTTTCAAATAAATGGCATCAGTTTCAACAACTGTGAATGTATGGTTTGCTACGCTGAAAAAGAGCTCGTCGTTGAGTACAACGTTGATTAATTGAAGAAGATAAGTCTTTCCAGGTTTCACTTTCTACTTAAAAGTATCTGCACCACACATAATTAATAATCTTTTGCATCATAAATTCTATTGTAAAAACAACTACAACGATAAAACTAAATCTTGATGAATTTAGGGTCTACTCTTATAAAATAAATATTGGATATCTTTGGCCGAGCAATTATGCAACGGCCCTGGAAGTCCGTTGATGGTATAGGCATCAGAGACACTGGAACCATCTCTGGTTTCCAAGGCTTGGCTAATTATGGCATCATCGTTTTAATTAATTTTGATAATTAAAAGCATTAATGGAGTCTTATAAGAAAAAATGGCTAGATTATAAGTACTAATCAATTACCAAAGACGATGGGAACTTCTTCATAGGGTTTATCAAATAGATAGGGGTGCCTTTTATGGGAAGAATGATTAGAGGGCCATAGAGAGTTAATTTTAGCCATGAGATACGTGCATGCCACCAAAGCGTTTCCCTTTGGCCTACAACACTGAAGTTATACCCATAGCTTTGTCCAGTTTGGATAGGACATTGTGTGATATATGCTGGTCCATCTGCCCATCCACTACAAAGCTGCCTAATGCCATGCCTGTAAGAAAGAAAAAAAAAAGTGTTAAATATGCTTGATTCAATTCATTGTACTCATTAATCACTACTAAACCAAGTAAATGTGAACGAAATTAATCTGTACCGGTGGATGGAGATATTGTTCGAACATGATTAACCACTTTGATTAGAAGGCGATCACCTTCCTTAGCCACGATACGAGGTCGAGGAAATTTACCATTTATTGATACCCTACTTTTCGTGTGGCATAGTCGTGTCATAATTTTCATTTGAATCTACAAAGAATAAAAAATAGTTAATTTGAAAATTCAAAGACATAACCTAAAATTCCCAATTCATGAAATTAAGACAATATATACTTACGTTAAATTTGTAGTGTCTGGTAGTGCCTCCATTTTGAAATTTCACAAAACCAAGGAAAACACACAATGATAAAATAAGAATGCAAATAAACATCATGGATCAAAAAAATTCTCCAATTTCTTGTCGTTTTTTTTACTTTTTTGACAAGGCAAATAGAATGATATGGGCTGATTCTGAAATTGTAATTGAAAATAATATAAACTAATTTGATAAACTAACCAAAGGAGAAAAAGAAGAAAACATATTATTGAGCCACCAAGGTTAAGTTTCTAACGAAATAATTAGATTTATATATTACAAGAAGAGTAAACAAAAAGAAAACATACGCTAAAAGGAAACTAAATAAAATTATGCATAAATCAAATAAGCTATATATGGCTAACATCCCCCACAAACTCACGATGCTACAGTAGGAAGCAGTGTGAGTTTGTTAAGCAAGAAGCGAAATAATGAAAGAATGAGATTTCGTAAAGAAGTCAGGAAGCTGCAATGATGAAGAAACAAAAGGTAGGAGAATAGTATCGGTCTACAGATGATAGCGAACTAGATGACAGTCGCTCTCAATATGCTTCATGTGCTCATGGAACACAAAGTTGTGAGATATTTGAATAGCACTTTGATTATCAAAATACATAGGGGTTGGAGAGGAAGAAGGAACACTCATGTCTGCAAGTAATCAACGAAACCACTCAATCTTAGTAGTGGTGGTGGATGTCATAGCTTGATACTCGACCTCAGTAGAGGAACGGGAACAATAGTCTGTAAGAGATTTCAAATGTATTTCTACATCTACAAGTTCACTAACCATCAAATCAACTGAGGAAAGTGGAGTGCAATACAATATAGAGCCTCTAAGTCCGTCAAAATTACTGCGAAGTGCCATAAAAACTGAACTAATTGCTGCTCCTCTCTAAAAGTAATATATTCCTCACATGCTTTCAGTTCCGCTGATACCATAAGAGCCAACTCATGCCAAATTGAATTCATAGAGGCGTAAAACTTGAGAATATTCATATTCTTCTATTGTAAAGCCCCTATATTAATCTCCAACTGATACCATTTTACAAAGTTAGACTTAGTGTATAACTTCTGAAAGTGAACCAAACTTCATTTGCTGATTCAAACTTCATCGACCGTGTACCAATGGATTGCTCAACAGAATTATGAATCCAAGTGAGAATTTTCGCATTGTTTGATTCCCAATTATCTAATTCTTTCACATAATTCTTAGCAACATTCTTGGGTTTCACAACAGTTCCACTAACATAATCCTACAATTTTTTTCCCTTTAGAAAGTTCCTCATCACAGTACTCCAATATGAGCAATTTTTACAATTTAATCTGACACTAATGGATTGAAGTGAATCATCCCTTTTAGTTGTTATTATGAAATCAACAAATAAGCTACTACCAATCAAACGAAATCGTCAAATTCTAAGAAAACGAAGACAACCAACACACCACCACGAACTATCACTGGAATATATTGCAAAGTACACGTATAATCAAACTATACCACCAGACGACTAGAAACTCACCAAAGAATAAACAATCTCTTTGAAACTGCCTTGAAAAACACGTAATGCACCCTCATGCTTCACCACATTCTCTGCCAATTCCATTCACGTTCCACCGAAACAACGGGCGTTTTGCTACATGCACCTGTCAGGTATAGTCATCTCGTAATCGGGAAAACAAATATGGTCTCCAATCTTCAAACAGAAGTCGGGTTTGAGAGATGTTGTGTATTTTCAGTGGCATCTCAACACTAATTTAGGTTTTTGATTATTTTCAATTTCACGGATTGTTTGAGAAGGAATGGGATGAAAAGATCGACTTCAACTCACATATTTGGGCTCTAATAACTTGAAAACAATACAAACTAATTTGATAAACCAACCAAAGAAGAAGAAGAATTAAGAGAAGAGGAAGAAGAAGAAAAAAAAAGCATATTATTGAGCCACCAAAGATTAGGTTTCTAATGAAATAATTAAGTTTATATATTAAAAGAATGGTAAACAAAAAGGAAACTTACACTAGAAGGAAACTAAATAAAATTATGCTTAAATCAAATATGCTATATATGTCTAACAGTAATTTCTGTTCCAATGGAGCACTGGTGCACCAAGTTATATATATGGCTTAGGTGATTGAAAAATATCGTAGTTTAATTAAAAGAATGTAGAACAAGCTTGAACTTAAGACATTCTTGGTCTGACCAACTGTTGCTGGATGACAACTTTAGAGTGGTGGTTAAGACAATCAAATAGAAATATTCCTGTTATATTTGACCTGCAACTTTACTTTCTCATTATGGCATATGGTTTAAGCTTGAAATGATTGAGTCTTTTGACCATGTTCCATATGTATCTTGTAGTACTCTTTTTTATTTTAACCCATTTATAACACACACATACTTACTGCATACATGTAACTACCTACCTCAAGTTTATTACAACCTCATTAAGGTTAATTTGATATACAATGTTTGATACTATTGGTCAAGAATATTGTCCAGTATTATATAGTCCAACTTAGTGCATAAGATATTAATAAAAAAAGAAATCTGAAATCAATATTATACATATTGTTCTTGATCATCAAGAAATAAAATTATGGGTTCTGCTACTTTTACACCGAGGTCCCGAGAGCTGTACAGCAGGGTGTCAACCCCGGTGTACAAGTAGCAAAACCCTAAAATTATAATGTCAATTTATTCCTATGAGCTTGTGACATCTGGTAGCTGGTTCCAGAATAAAATTGAATAAATGCAGAAAACAAAGTTAACATATATGTGCCAAATGAAGTTCCTAATGTTCAATCAAAAACAAAGGCTTACAGTTAAGCTTCATTTAGTATTTGAAACTCTTTATTTTTGAATAGTAATTATTTTTTTTTTTTTTGTCATTTTCATGGTTAGTTCATGGCTGAATAGATTGGAACCCCGGTTGGAAGTACAGTGCCATCTATTTCTATAGTTCCTGAGAAGTGAAACTGTGAGAAGGGGTAGATAATAGAAAAAATAATAATTTGTGAAATTTTTTTGTAGAAGTGAAAAAGAAAGTTTACCAGTAAAGTTTTGGGAGGATTAGAATAGGGTTTCATTTTTCATATTCTTGGGGTTTAAGAGAAATGTGATAAACCTTATTTATCTCAAGGTATGTCACAAAATGTTAAATATAAGGGTAAACATGTGTGATCTTACAAACCTTGGTACCGGTGGTTGCAGAAGTCAGAGAAATTAATTTGTTCACTATCCCTTTTTGTGAACCATCAATTAATAAGACTAACTGATATAGGTGTTAAAGGATAACATTCTATATCGAATAAAGATAAAAATATACATTAACTTATAAAGGATTGCACTGCTCCTATTAATAATGTTGACTATTTAAAATGAAATCATTCCAATGAGCAAATTGATCTAATTAAGACTAAAAAAAGAAATGAGCGCACGAAATTCAAAACTAGTCTACTCAAACGAACCATCATCATGCGAGGATATATTAAGGGATAAAATTTCAAATCGACTAAAAATAAAAATATGAACCAATTTATAAAATATTGTGTTCTCCTCTCAACAAGGTTAGATTTTTAAGATGGAACATGAGTCTTAACAGAAGGTATCAACATGAAAGTAGCAGACTCGCTTGTTTTATTGGTTGTTCATGGAAACACACGCATTAACCAAATCATGTAAAGCATGATTTTTTTATTATTATGGTCCAAATCATGCTGCGTGACCATTTATAATTTTCTTTTTATCTTATCATCCTACTTCAATTATGCATTTTTATTTTCTTCCCAGATCTTCAATAATTATTTTAGTTTAAAACTAAGGTTAACGAGCCAAGTTTTATGTTCGAATTATGAAAAGCATGATATAACTAACAAATGATAAACTCAAATGTTTTAAACACTTTTTCATTGATCGTTGACTAAGTATTTATACAACAATTTTATAACAATTTTTTTCTAAAAACTAGTATTTATGATAATTTTAAACTATACAAATGAGATAGTATCTTGAAATTCAATCTACAGAACAACAATAATAAACTCAGAAAGATATGTTGTGGTGCCCCCTCATAATATTGGGCTCGGGAGCGTAGTCCGATCTTGAATTTGAGCTCAAGAAAGCATGCACGAGGAAGTGGTTTTGTGAGATTATCAGCTAACTGATCTCAGCTGAGGATACACGAGCAACACGTAGAGTACCACTTTGAATTTGATCACATATGAAATGAAAATCAATGGTAACGTGCCTCATTAATGAACAAAAACTGGGTTGAAACACAATTGATTGGCTCCAATGTAAGGATTTAAATCGAACATGTGTGCTTATATGTGAAATATTGTGTATTAAATTAAAGGCTATCAATTTTGGTTAAACCCGTTTAAAGTGATCTAATAAGGTTTCGGTATTTTGAGATTTAAAGCATTTAATTAAAGTATGAGCTTATATGTATAGAGACCAAGCTATTGAGAATCAAAATTTTAATTTAGTTCTTGTATAATTTCATGGTTTTCAAATTTAATAATTCCGGATTTAATTTTGTTAAATTTGAATATTATTCAATTGGTCTTTCATGATTTTCAATTCGATTTTAAAAAAATAATATTATTATTTTTTCGGCAACCGCGCAGTCGGCGATGCGGCAACACAAGGTGCACTATTGTGGGGGAGTGGGTTATAGTGCTTGCTACACCCTGCACGTGTGCTGCAGCGGTACCCAGCACCACTGTGTGTTGTAGGCTGCTTACAGCTGTCGGCACCGCCTCGCCCACAATTATTTTTTGGTTTACAAGTTGTTGGTAGTTTGGGGGCGGAGGCATCTGGTGTAAATTGGATGATTTCATGCCATTGATTGAAATTTAAGAATTAGAAATAGATTTTTAATGTTTCAGCCCCTTAACTTTAAAACTTTAGTCATTCAGCCTTTTAAAGTTAGAATTCATCATATTGGCCTTTTAAAGTTCAGAGTTTAATAATTCATTCCCTAAAATTTGAAAATTAAGCCATTAAAGTTCTGAATTTTGTAATTAAGCCCCTAAAATTTTATAATTTATTTTAAATTGGCCCTTAAAGTTTCAAATAATTAATTTTTGACTCCTAAAATTTTGAATAATTAATTATTGACCCCTAAAGTTCTGGATAATTAATTTTTTTATCCCTAAAGTTCTAAATTACTGACCTTAAGGCCCCCTAAAGTAACAAAATAAATTAAATATGCCATTCGATGATTTTCTTTTCAATTTTTGGTACAAATGACTCTTTTAAGATGTATAATATTCGAAAGTAAATTAATTGAAGCAACATCTTTTGTGAAAATTAATTAACTTGGACTATTAAAAGGTATTTGTATGTGCGTTATTCATGTGAATATTTGATCGGCTCAAAAGAAGGTCAATATTTGACCAAATTGCACTTACACTTGTGGTGATAAACATGTAGCGATTATTTGGTTTAACGTGTGATCAATAAATCGATTCAAAGAAAGGTTTATTGATTGACATGTTTATTTATTGTCAATGTTTATCACTACAATAAGAGTATCACTTACAAGTCAATATTTATGTCCAAATACTAAATATTGATGTTGTGCTATATATCTTATGGTGGGCCCTACCATTATTATTTGCATATTAAAGATTGTGAGCTTTTCCAATTAACTGTTCTTTAATTCAGTATCAGGTTCTGCTACCAATATCTTTGCTAACATCAATTCAATTCCAATACTTAATGGTACAAACTTTAAGGCATGGCGAGAGAACGTAATGATTTATAATTTATTTTAAATTGGCCCCTAAAGTTTCAAATAATTAATTTTTGACTCCTAAAATTTTGAATAATTAATTATTGACCTCTAAAGTTCTGGATAATTAATTTTTTATCCCTAAAGTTCTAAATTAATTGAAGCAACATCTTTTGTGAAAATTAATTAACTTGGAATATTAAAAGGTATTTGTGTGTGCGTTATTCATGTGAATATTTGATCGGCTCAAAAGCAGGTCAATATTTGACCAAATTGCACTTACACTTGTGGTGATAAACATGTAGCGATTATTTGGTTTAACGTGTGATTAATAAATCGATTCAAAGAAAGGTTTATTGATTGACATGGTTCTTTATTGTCAATGTTTATCATTACAACAAGAGTATCACTTACAAGTCAATATTTATGTCCAAAGACTAAATATTGATGTTGTGCTATATATCTTATCGTGTGCCCTACCATTATTATTTGCATATTAAAGATTGTGAGCTTTTCCAATTAACTGTTCTCTAATTCAGTATCAGGTTCTGCTACCAATATCTTTGCTAACATCAATTCAATTCCAATACTTAATGGTACAAACTTTAAGGCATGGCGAGAGAACGTAATGATTGTTCTCGGAGTCATGGATCTGGACCTTGTTTTACAGGTCGATCAACCTACTGCACTTACTTCTAAGAGTGCCTCTAATGAGAAGAAGGAGATGAAAAAGTGGGAACGATCGAACTACATAAGCATGATGGTCATAAAACATGCTATTCAAAAAGCATTTCGGGCGCTATGTCCGATAAGGTGACTACCGCTAAGGGTTTCCTTGAGGACCTTGAGAAGAGGTTTTCCAAGAATGAAAAGGCTGAAACTAATACACTTTTTGCAAACCTTATCTTAATGAGGTACAAAGAGAAATGAAACATACTAGAGTACATTATGGAAATGTCTCAAATTGCTTCAAAACTAAAGGCAGTTAAGTTGGATTTATCTGAAAGCTTGTTAGTGCACTTGGTTCTGATATTCTTGCCGGCACACTTCCGTCAATTCAAGGTGGACTACAATTGTCAAAAGGACTCATGGTCCCTTAATGAGCTCATCTCACACCGTGTCAAAGAAAAGGAAATATTGAAGCATGACAAGAAAGTGCTTATTTAGCCCCACTTCTAAGGACAAAAGAAATAAGAAAAGGAAAACTGATAAGGAAGTTGCGAGTACAGCATCACAATAAAAAAAATAAGGAACAAACTGAGGGTGGTTGTTTCTTCTGTGGAGCTGCAGGTCATTCTTCGTTTGGTTTGTTCTGAGGTTAATTAAACTTCGATACCTAGACACTCATGGTGGATAGATTGTGGTGCAACAATTCACATTAGTGTATTTATGTAAGGTTGCTTGAGTTGTCGAAAATCGAGTGGTGAAAGATACATCTATGTTGGCGACGACATGACGGTGAAAATAGAAGCAATAGAAAATTTTAGATTGTTGTTAAAGACTGGATTTTTTTTGGATCTTAATAAGACATTTATTGTACCATCTTTTAGACAGAATTTGATTTCCATTTCTGCTTTGGACAAATTTGATTATTTTTGTTCATTTGGGAATGGAAAAATTAGTTTTTTTCATGATTCAAAATTGGTGGTTCCAGTTCTTTATCAGGTTACGATAATCTTTATTTAATTAATACGATTACTTATTTTAATGAATTCTTACATGTAAGTGCTCGAGGTGTAAAGCAAAAATTAACCGGCGAGAATTTTGCCTCGTTATGGCATAAGAGATTAGGTCACATCTCTAATAGGAGAATTGAGAGACTTGTGTCTAAAAAAATTCTTGATCTGTTTGACTTTACAGATTATGATATGTGTGTTAACTGTATAAAGGGAAAACAAACCAATAAAATGAGATTTCAAGCCAACAGAACTTTAGACTTCTTAGAACTTATAAATACAGATATTTGTGGACCATTCCCTACATTTTCTTGGAATGGTCAACAAAATTTTATAACGTTCAGACGAATTTTCTAGATATTGGCTATATATATCTCATTCATGAAAAATCACAATCGCTGGATGTGTACAAAAAACTATAAAACTAAAGTTGAAAACCAATTCGACAAAAAGATTAAAAGCATGAGATCTGATCGTGGTGGTGAATACTATGGTAGATATGATGGTTCATGTGAACAACATCCAGGACCATTTGCTAAATTTCTAGAGAAACGCGCTATCGTCCCACAGTACACTATGCCAGTTCGTCCACTATGAATGACATTGTTGAAAGATGAAATAGAACACTTAAGGACATGGTAAGGAGTATGATTACTCATTCTACCTTAACAAAATCACTTTGGGGTGAAGCATTAAAGACCGCAGCATATATACTCAACAGAGTTCCAACTAAGGCTACTGATGAAACCCCTTATGAGTTTTGGATGGGCAAAATGCCTAGTTTGAAACACTTACACATTTGGGGATGTCCAGCTGAGATAAGACCCTATAGGCCGAATAAAAAGAAACCGGACGTAAGGACTATCAGTTGCTATTTTATTGGATATTCAAAAAGGTCCAGGGGTTACAAGTTTTATGATCCCACAACTAAGGCAATTTTCAAGATGGGAAATATCCGGTTCTTTGAGGATGTTGAGTTTGCGGGGAGAAAAAGGGTTACAGAATTTCTATCCCTAACATTGTTCAAGAAGCAACTTCAGATCAAGATAATGTTATTATATCTCCCTCTGAAGGTCAACAACTTGTTCCCGAAGAACAAAAACTCTACAGCCTCAATAACTAATGCCATTAAGAAGATCCACTAGAGAGAGGAGAAGTGCGGTTTTGAATGATTACAACGTATTTTTCTAAGAACATGAAATTGACATTGGAATGGTGGAAGATGATCTAATCAACTTCCGTCAAGTCATGAAAAATTCTAACTCTCAAAAGTGTCTCGATGCTATGACTTAAGAGATAAAGTCCATGAAAGACAACGACGTGCGGGACTTCATTCCATTACTTGAAGGTGCGAAACCCATTGGCTACAAATGGATATTAAGACCAATAGGAATTCGAAGGGTGATGTGGAGAGGTATAATGCTCGTCTTGTCACAAAAAGGTTTTACACAGAAAGAAGGCATCGATTATAGAGAGACTTTCTCTCCGATTTCTTCGAAAGACTTTTTCAGGATTATAATGACATTGATAGCACACTTCGATCTTGAGTTATATCAGGTGGATGTTAAGACAGTGTTTCTCAATGGTGACATTGATTAAATAATCTATATAGTACAACCAGAAAACTTTGCATTGGATGATACAAAGCAAATGGTTTGTAAGCTAAAGAAATCCATCTATGGACTCAAACAGGCCTCTCGTCAATAGTATTACAAGTTTCATCAAGTGATCATCTTGTATGGTTTTGAGATGAATTTGATCGATGATTGTATATATGACAAGTTCAGTAGGACTAAGTATATTTTTCTGATTTTATATGTCGATGACATATTACTTGCCAGTAACGATATAAGCTTATTGCACAAAATTAAGAGATTTCTAACAAGGAATTTTGAGATGAAAGATCTTGATGACGCCTCTTTTGTATTAGGAATTCAGATAGACCAGGATCGTTCTCGGGGTATTCTTGAATTATCACAAAAGAGTTATAGCAAAAAGGTACTTAAAAGATATGGCATGCAAGATTGTAAACTAGGTGACACCCCTGTGGCTAGAAGAGACAAGTTCAATTTAAGTTAAAGTCCCAAAAATGACTTGAAAATTAAAGAAATGCAGAAGATTCCTTATTCTTCAACTATAGGGAGTCTCATGTATGCTCAAGTTTGTACGCGTCCAGATATAGCGTACATTGTTGGGATGCTAGGGAAATATTTAAGTAATCCGGGAATTGATCATTAGAAAGCAGTCAAAAAGGTCATGTGGTATTTACAGAGAACAAAGGACTACATGCTCACATACAGGAGATCAGATCGATTGGAGATCATCGGTTATTCTGACTTCGATTTCACGGGATGCTAAGATAGTAGGAGATTCACTTCAAGCTATATCTACCTACTTGTTGGATGTGCTATTTCATGGAAGAGTGCTAGCTACTTCCACCATGGCAGCAAAGTTTGTAGTGTGTTATGAGGCATCAAATCATAGAATATGGCTGCGAAATTTTATCACTGGGTTGCGCATTGTAGACAGTATAGAAAGACCACTCAAGTTATTTTACGACAATAAATCAACAGTGTTGTATTCCAATAAGAACAGGAGCTTGACAAAGTCAAAGCATATATAGATAAAGTTCCTGGTTGTTAAAAAAATAGTTCAAAATGGACATGTGTCAATAGAGCATATCAGAACAAATGTCCATGGTTACGAATTCACTTACTAAGGGATTGATGCCCAAAATCTTTTGTGAGCACGCTGATCATATGAGTATAATGTCTCTTAAAAATATCTAGTTTCAGTTGGAGTTTGTATTTCTGTGCTTTTCATATTAGACACATGTACTGTCATTTTGGATATGGTTTATGGTTAAAATTACTTTCGGTTATAATTTTTTTGGTTTATTATCTTTGAACTTATTTAAAAATGATCTTACTAAGGTTTTAAGGTGGACCAGTTGGAAATATGTATGTTAAGATCACATCACATATAATTTTCATGCTATACATCTATGCTTGATCCATGTCATTCAGTTATGTCAATATATGTGATTATTGATAGGTTTAGTTACGATGAAAGTAGCGAAAGCCACTTTGATCCTATATTAATATGATTGATGGATCGGATTGCTTAGGGATGCATTCGGTAATGATAGCAAAATTCAGAGTACTCATGAGTTTATGTTTAATGCACAAATATAAGGTAACACATATAGCCCAAGTAGGAGATTGTAAGAATTTTAATCAAACATGTGGGCTTATATGTGAAATATTGTGTATTAAATTAAAGGCTATCAATTTTGGTTAAACCCGTTTAAAGTGATTTGATAAAGTTTCAGTATTTTGAGTTTTGAAGCATTTAATTAAAGTATGGGTCTTTATCTATAGAGATCAAACATATTCTTAATTTCGTGATAGGTCGAATTAGGTCAATGGTCCGTTAGTATATATACATGGTTATGGTCTTTAGATCACACGTGAATTGTTCATTATGTTCTGACTAACATCATCAGGAGAAATAAAGAATTAGTAGGTCAATGGTCCGTTAGTATATATACACGGTTATGGTATCCGGATCACACGTGAATTGTTAATTATGTTCTGACTCACATCATCAGGGAGAAGTAAAGAATTACGTGTTTATCTGGAAGACTAAAAGTGTATGATTTGTTCATTGCGATAATCATGTCTAATTCAGGTACGCTTCCGCTTCAATTCACAAATTCTTGATGATCCAGCATGAACGATTCATATGACGGTAACAAATATTTTCCCAAAAGCCAATGTTATATCAATAAATCACATGACATGAGGATACTTTAACACAAAGATCATAAAAGAGATAGAAACCCAACTGAGTTTAGAAGTGGTATTGGAAACAAAACGATATTTGGCCTCAGTTGAGAACTGAGCTACAGTTTTTTACTTTTTAGAACTCTACGACACTGGATTTTGACCTAGATAGACAACATATGCACATGTAGAGGAAAAATAATGTTTATCGCCAATCTAATCACTGTCAAGAGAGGCATGAAAATTGAGAGAGGAATCACAGTATAGACACAACCCATCATGAAGAACGCCACACAAGTATCGTAAGAGCCGTTTAACACATGTTCAATGGTTAGTAATTGGTGATACATATACTCTGAGAGTCCAAAAGTAATGCCGGGACATATGATTAAGAGATATTGAATACTGACAACTACAGTACGATAAGGAAGAGTCTAAAGTCAATGTAAGAGTCGTACTAGTTGGCAAAGGAGTAAGAATTGGCTTGAGTCTTACATGTGGGCTTGAAAGAGAATGTCACAAATGTAGTGTCGTTGAGAGAGCAGCAAGCTATTTTTGTTAGGAACAACTTTGACACCCAAAAAGTAATTCAGTAAGATGAGATTTTTAAGAGAGAACCTTTGAGAAAGTACAACCACAAATTTACTAACCATAGCTATACTACTACCTGTAATGATTATACTAAGGGCCTGTTTGGCATATTTTTTACTTTTGCTTTCTATGAAAGATATTTTTGAGAAAGCTACCTTAATTTTTATTTGAAAACTAATTTTTAAAAGAGCTTCCTTTTCCAAAAATACTTTTAAAGGAAACCTTATTGGACTAGTTTCCTCTAAACGTTCTTTTAACTACTAAAAACACTTTCATAAACTTAGTCAAACGGATCCAAAAGCAACTTTTGGGTCTCAAATGTTTCTTTTGGCTATTGAAAAGTCATGCCAAATGGGCCCTAAGAAAAATATGAATGATAGTCAGCTTAACAACATGGTTGAATATGTGTGATGGTAATCAATGCTAGGACGTTGATGAAAACCTTTAGCTACCAAGCGAACTTTAAACTTATCAATAAAGCCATCAAATTTACGTTTAGTTCAAAAAAATCCACTTACAACAAACGAGATTTTTGTTTGAATTAGGTAGAACTAGCTTCTATGTTCCATTTCTACTAGAGCATCATACTCTTCATACATAGCTCGACACCATTTGGCATCTCTTAGAGATTGAGTCACAATGGTGGTTGGTTCAAGATTACGAATCGAGATAATTAAACATGGAGGTTTATTTTTATAAGAGACTCGTGGATGTTGTTTTTGGCCCTAATTGTCATATCATGAGTTGGTAGAAGAGGTTTTATATGTGGATCAAGGGGTGAAGGTGGCATGAAATTTTTGGGAAATGAGCAAGTGAACGGTGAAGGTGGAAGTAAAGCTATGAGGGAAGAGACAGTATCGAGAGAATGTTGGCAGGCCCTAACTTCAGATGGCATATGAAGTGGTGGTACCACAGATGGGAAGGTGACTTAGAGTGGTTGAAGAAGCGAAGTTGTGATGGCTTGTGCTGGAGGGCGAGGGACTTGATGAGATGATTGAAAGAGAACATAGACTTGACAAACTTTACATGGAGAGATACATAGATTTTGGAAGTTTAAAGCTCAGGATAATAGTACACACTTTGAGTTAACGAGTAACCAAGGAAGACACAAGGTTTAGAGCGGGAGTAAAGCTTGGGAATTTATATAATCATCGTAAGGGATAACATAGATAGCAAAAAATTCGTAGTTTCACATAATTAGGAGCTATTTTAAATATTCTTTCTTATGATGATGAGTGGTGTAATATTGGTGTTGGCATGTGATTGATTAAGTAAACAATAGTAGCAAAAGCATGAGAACAATAAGCTAGAAGGGGTGACGCATAAAAATAATAGTGCTAGACAAATTTCGACAATTTGAAGGTGTCGTCTTTCAATGAGACCATTGGGTTTGGAGGTATGGAGAGATCTGGTTAAATGGAATATACCATTAATTGATAGAAAATGAGATGTATAAAGTCTATGATTGTCAAAGTGTTTTCTGCAATAGCTTTAAATTGAATAAAAATATCTTTCAAGTTTTTTTTTATAAGATAGAACCATATATAATGTGTATAATAATCAATAAAGATAACATAGTATTAAAGCCACCATGTGAAATTAGTGGCGACGTCCACACATCAGAGAATAGAGTTTCGAGTGGGTGAGATGAGACAAGTGTTGAGTTGAAAAAGATAACTTGTAGCTTTTATTACTAAGACAAACATGACATGAAAAATCTATTGATAATTTGTTGTTCAAAACCAAAAGGGAAGTGTGTGGAAAAAAAA
>CAIGRB010126512.1:1874-14271 GCA_903798255.1 Fraxinus quadrangulata | reverse complement strand
TATTTAAACAAGAATTTTAGTTTCTATATTATCTATATTGAAATCTCTATAATATTTGAAGAAAAAATAAAGGTATTTTTGGAAATCTCGTGTACATTGATCATTTTATTATTGAATATTGTATGAAACGACATTTTAGCTGAATTTTTTTTTCACAGTTGGTGTATTTCTGTGATGTCCATAACTATTGTACGAACTGTAGTACAGAAAGGTACTCCAGCCGTTTTACGTAGTGTAGAACAACACTACAGTCGTTATCTTTCATGTAAAATAACAATACAAATATTATCTGTTATGATCTGTCCGTTCTTGATAATACAATGTGCTTACTTTGATAATTTAAATATGATAGCTATTTTTATATTACTTTGATATATACTCGAATAAATTATTTAACTTTTTTATTATATTTGCAGCTATGGATTCTGTAGAAATGATATGAGTGCATATATGCTATTTTGTCGAGTTTAAAAAGAATGAAGAAGGCAAATGGACATGTAGTTATCTAGGGAATGTTGAAGATAAGGCGGCACATATACGGCTTTTGTAGTGTTATGATGTACTGCTTTTGTAATATTGAAAAATGATGGTGGTGTAATGTTACGATGTACAACTTTTGTCATTTTAAAAAGTAAACTATTTATAATGTTTGGAACGAGAGATTTTGTCATTGTCTTAGACTTGATGAAGTCATGACAGAAGTTATGCTGTTTTTTTGTAACACCAAAACATCTCGGTGCTGTAACGACACTTGTGCCGTTTTCATAACAGTAACGACAATTGTGTCGTTTTCATTTTTCCTATTAATTAAGTAATGAGCATATCTCCCGAATGTTATAAGTGGCATGTTCATCCTACAACTTAAATGAGTTCATATTATCGATTATTGTGGCTCGAACGGGTCGTT
The DNA here is from genome assembly GCA_903798255.1 of Fraxinus quadrangulata. Taxonomy (NCBI): domain Eukaryota; kingdom Viridiplantae; phylum Streptophyta; class Magnoliopsida; order Lamiales; family Oleaceae; genus Fraxinus; species Fraxinus quadrangulata. The sequence continues at coordinate 13,364 of CAIGRB010126512.1, read as the reverse complement.
ACGCTTTGTAATCGTGTTACAAGTGTCGTTTTATATACAGTAACGACATTTGTGCCATTCTTCTGTTGATTTCTCTAATATTTTGATATTTTTCCAGCAAAACGACCTCAAGCATTGGACCCCCTAACTTAAGAAGGTCGAAAATGTTGATTATGTGACAACTAACGGTGGAATTAATATAGAATATATAGTATCAAATGGTGAAATCACAAGTCTTGGTCCAAATTCGTACGTAATGAGCATATCTCCCGAATGCTGTAAGTAGCATGTTCATCCTGCAACTTAAATGAGTTCATCTTATCGATTATCAAGTCTCGGACGAGTCGTGGCTACTTATACTCATATTTATCCTGCAACTTAAATGAGTTCATCTTATTCTGTTGATATCTCCAATATTTTGCTTCTTTTCCAAAACAACGAACTCAAGCATTGGACCCCTGACTTTAGAAAGTTTGAAATGTTGATTATGTGATAAATAACGATAAAATGGAAAAGATCTAAAAGAACGGTACAAGTGACGTTAAAAGATCTAAAAGAACGGTATAATCTTGTTCATCAAAACGGCACAAGTGCCGTTAATATGTAGAAAACGACACTTGTGTCGTTACTGAGATGAAAACGTCTATTACAATGGTATAAATATTGCTATGTTTGTAAATATAAGTTCATGAGAATGACACTGGTGCCGTTATTGAGTTATGAAAATATCTACAAGAACAGCACAATTGACATCATTACAATACAAAAACTTGGTCCTGAGATGCCCCCGATTTAAATGTTCTTATGCATTTCTATTATAATGGTATAATTAAGTTATAAAAAGATCTAAAAGAACGGTACAAGTGATGTTATAATGATACAAAAACTTATTCATCAAAACGACACAAGTGTCGTTACTATGTAGAAAATGACACTTGTGCCATTACTGAGATAAGAACGTCTATTTGAATGGTATAATGATACAAAAACTTGTTCATCAAAACGACACAAGTGTCGTTACTATGTAGAAAACGACACTTGTGCCGTTACTGAGATAAGAACGTCTATTTGAATGGTATAAATATCGTTATGTTTGTAATATAAGTCCATGAGAACGACACTTGTGCCGTNATCTAAAAGAACGGTACAAGTGATGTTATAATGATACAAAAACTTATTCATCAAAACGACACAAGTGTCGTTACTATGTAGAAAATGACACTTGTGCCATTACTGAGATAAGAACGTCTATTTGAATGGTATAATGATACAAAAACTTGTTCATCAAAACGACACAAGTGTCGTTACTATGTAGAAAACGACACTTGTGCCGTTACTGAGATAAGAACGTCTATTTGAATGGTATAAATATCGTTATGTTTGTAATATAAGTCCATGAGAACGACACTTGTATCGATACTGTGTTACGAAAAGATCAATAAGAATGGTACAATTGACGTCATAACAATAAACAAACTTGGTCATGAAAACGGCACAAGTGTCGTTACTGTGTAGAAAACGACACTTGCATTGTTCTGCCTATAAACATGAGTATAAGCAGACATGACTCGTCCGAGACTCGATAATCGATAAGTTGAACTCATTTAAGTTGCAGAATTGACGTGCTGTTTATAACATTTGAGAGATATGCTCATTATTTATACTTTCAAATGAATTTAGATCAAGACTTGTGATTTAACTGTTTGATACCATATATTCTATATTAATTTCACCGTTAGTTGTCACATAATCAACATGTTCGGCCTTCTTAAGTTAGGTGGTCCAATGGTTGAGGTCGTTCTGCTGAAAAAGTATCAAAATATTGGAGAAATCAATAGAACGACACAAGTGCCGCTATAAACATAAGTATAAGCAAGCCATAACCCAACCGAGACTCGATAATCGATAAGCTGAACTCATTTAAATTACAGGATTGACGTGCTGTTTACAACACTTGAGAGATATGGTCATTACTTATACTTTCAAACGTAGATCAAGACTTGTGATTTCACCGTTTGATATCATATATTCTATATTAATTCCACCGTTAGTTGTCAAATAATCAACATTTTCGACCTTATTAAGTTAGGTAGTCCAATGCTTGAGGCCGTACCTCTTGAAAAGCATCAATTTTTTGGAGAAATCAATAGAACGGCACAAGTACCGTTAGACGTCATTTGCGTCGTTCTATCTATAAACATGAGTATAAGCAGAAACGACCCGTCCGAGACTCGATAATCGATAAGCTGAACTCATTTAAGTTGCAGGATTGACGTTTCGTTTACAACATTTGAGATACATACTCATTACTTATACTTTCAAATGAATTTAGATCAAGACTTGTGATTTCACCCGTTTGATACCATATATTCTATATTAATTTCAGCGTTAGTTATCACATAATCTACATTTTTTACCTTCTTAAGTTAGGTTGTCCAATGCTTGAGGTCGTCACTTGTGGCGTTCTATCTATAAACATGAGTATAAACAAGCCACGACCCATCTGAGACTCGATAATTGATAAGCTGAACTCATTTAAGTTGCAGGATTGACGTGTCGTTTACAACATTTGAGAGATATGCTCATTACTTATACTTTCAAACGGATTTAGATCAAGACTTGTGATTTCACCATTTGATACCATATATTCTATATTAAATCCACTGTTAGTCGTCACATAATCAACATTTTTGACCTTATTAAGTTAGGTGGTCCAATGCTTGAGGCCGTACCTCTTGAAAAGCATCAAAATTTTGGAGAAATAAATAGAACGGCACAAGTGCCGTTAGACGTCACTTACATCACTCGTGCCGTTCTGTCTATAAACATGAGTATAAGCAGACACGACATGTCCGAGACTTGATAATCGATAAACCGAACTCATTTAAATTGTAAGATTGACGTGCCGTTTACAACATTCAAGAGATATGCTCATTACTTATACTTTCAAACGAATTTAAATCAAGACTTGTGATTTCACCGTTTGATACCATATATTCTATATTAATTCCATCGTTAGTTGTCACATAATCAACATTTTCGGCCTTCTTAAGTTAGGGGGTCCAATGCTTGAGGTCGTTCCGCTGGAAAAATATTAAAATATTGGAGAAATCAACAAAACGGCTCAAGTGCCGTTACTGTATCTAAAATGACACTTGTGTCGTTCTGTCTCTAAACATGATTACAAAGCGTCAAGACCCATTCGAGCCACGATAATCGATAAGATGAACCCATTTAGGTTGCAGGATGGACATGCAGCTTACAATATTCAGGAAATATGCTCATTACTTAATTGATATGAAAAAGAAAACGACACAACTGCCATTACTGTTCTGAAAATGGTACAAGTGTCGTTATAGTACCAGAGATGTTTTGGTGTAACAAAAAAATAATATAACTGCCGTTATGGCTTCATCGAGTAAGACAATGACAAAATCTATCGTTCCAAACATTATAAATAGTTTGTTTTTTAAAATGACGTCTTGTCTTCAACATTCCCTAGATAACTATATGTCCATTTGCCTTCTTCGGTCTTTTAAAACTCGACAAAATAGCATATATGTACCCATATCATTTCTACAGAATCCAAAACTGTAAATAAAAAAAAAAAGTTAAATAATTTACTCAAGTATATATCAAAGTAATATGAAAATAGCTATCATATTTAAATTATCAAAGTAAGCACATTGTATTATTAAGAACGGACAGACCATAACAGATAATATTTGTATTGTCATTTTATATGGAAGATAATGATTGTAGTGTCGTTCTACACTATGTAAAACGGCTGAAGTGTCGTTCTGTTCTACCATTCGTCCAATAGTTACGGACAGTACATAAATACACCAACTGTAAAAAAAAAATCAGTTAAAATATCATTTCATACTATATTCAACAATAAAAGAACCAATGTACACAAGATTTCCAAAAATACTTTTCTTTTTTCTTCAAATATTATGGAGATTTTAATATAAATAATATAAAAACCAAAATCATTGTTCAAATGCTCAAAATGTTGGAGAAGATAGGTGAGGAATACAATGAATAACAAAATTTTGATTTTGGGACTAGCAAGCACAGAAAAGAGTGCTGATACGATTGGAATTTGGAGTTGAATTGGGAAATTTAATTGGATTGAAAAGGTATTTGGGTCTTTTCATGATAGGAATATTTTAGACTTTTTATACCCTTTATTTATTGTATTTTTTAATTGAGGCCATTTGACCTATAAACATTGAGAAATGGCTTTTTATTCAATTATATTATTTGACTATCCCTTTTAACAAAGAATCCCAAAATCTTAATAGTGATTGAGGGCTTCTACTTATGTCTGACTGCAACTTCAAACCAGATGAGGCTTAAATTTTGGATACAAGTTGTATTTTTTCATATATCACCCAATCGGAAATTTGTTTCAACATATGAAGAAGTTTCAAAAGGTGTTGTGATGACTGGTAATAACACATCTTGTCGGATAGCTAGTATTGGTCAGGTCAGAATAAAGATGTTTGACGGGACAGTTAGAACACTTGATGCAGTAAGATACGCTTCAAATTTGAAAAAAAAAATCTTATTTCCTTAAGTACTCTTGATTCAAAAAGGTACAAATACACTGTTGAAGGTGGAGTTCTGAACGTTATCAAAGGAGCTCGTGTTGTACTGATGGGATATATAAAATTTCATGTATATATCTTAAAGGGTTATATAGAATTTTCGAGTAATCAATGTATTTTAAGAACTCGGGTAAATTTAGAGTTGGCTTCTGTACCTTTGGAGTTTAATTTGGGTCTTCGTTTAATAATACAACTCATCTGAATTTTAAAGATATTGGTAAATCCGCCTTGCCACCATTATCAACGGTGTCATCATATTCAACTGCTAGAAACAAACCCATTTTTTGCCAAAAGATTCCACGTAAGTACGATTCTTCTGATTTTGTTAATGATTTGAATGAAATTAGGGTGTTGATTCTAACCAAGATCCTTCTTTTGATGTATTTAGTGTTGACTTATGGGCGATCTCACATTTTGATTATAAAAAAAAATTGTTTTTTTTCTAACAATTGAATTCAAGTCATAGCTATTGTGGTCAAATTGATCAATCGAAAATAAAACGATTTCTATCAAAAGACTCGCAATTCACGATCAAAGAAAATTGAGATGGAAGCCGAGCATTCACGTCAAATCAATCAAAGATAAGAACAAATTAAGCATTTACGTCAAATCGAGTATTCATTGAAGATATTAGACTTAGGTGATTTGGATTCATATGTAAAGGTAAAATGTTTTAATTCTTAGCAATGAATCTCTAAAAGTTCAAAAATTAAAATTTTATACACGAAATAAATTATTCATAAAATCGCTTGCATAAAAATTATTTTTCAAAAAGATAAAAATTTCCAGTTGATTTTTAAACTTTTTACAAATATCACCCATCTTGAAAAAATAAGTGAAAATATTCAAAAGCCTATATTTTTCAAAATAATAAAGAAAGAAAAATTCAGGAAAAATTTGTCCAAGCGGACATCAGGCTCATCTAACGGTCAAATTTTTAACCGTTCTGAATTTTGACACACTACGACTAGTTTGGTTGTTCGATTCAGTATGTGGACATCCGGATGGGTCGTCCGGTTGGTCAAAACTTTTGACATTTTGATTACTACAAATACTATTCCACTCTACATTCAATATAACACTTTTAAGAGAATTTATGTAAGATATTATTGAGCAAACCTATATTGATTTATCTTTATCAAATTATTTACTTTGAAAAACTTTTGATTGAATTAACTTTTGAAAATTATTATACTCATCAAAATTTTTCTCGCCTAATACTTGAGTTTCATTCATTGCTATCTATTAAAGTGTTAGCATATTTCTCTCTTGGTACTTAATTTGATCATATCATTTATTAAGAGAGAAATTTTAAATTGTAAAATTAACTTCTATTTAAATTATGGGTCATGTTGAGGTCCGTAAAACTCAACATTGTATAAGGATCGGTGCTCCTTATTTGTAAGTCATCAGAAGCATTGTAAAGTGTTGGATTGCACCACAAGTCAATCATAGTAAAAGGACCTTACTCGTGTTGGAGAGCTTGATAACGGAGGACGTAAACCTCCACAATTATATCATTTACATCATCTCTCCCTTTCACTTATTGCATTTACATTTATGCTTATTATTTGACTTTATCTTTTTAGTTTCAACTTGCTTGAATTTATATTAATTTTTCGAAAAAAATTTATAACCAATTCACCCCCTCTCTTAGTTAGTCATTCTTGGACTATCATTCAGTTGTGATTATATTACAGGGTTTTTTTAGTGGTCATTATATCTCTTTTGCCCCTAGTTGGGGTAGCAAAAGAGGAAAAACATTTATGTTGGAATTGTTAATGGAGAAGTTTGTTTGTGTTTTTTTATTGAAGAGTTCAAGTTTATTCCTTACAGTGGAATTTGTCTCCAAGTGGAGAATTTTTGAAATTTTGTTCATTGCATTGAAATTTATGTCAATGTGAAGATTATTAGAATTTGGGTGTGACTTGAATTATTTGTTGAACATAATTGAGTATTCTAATTAAAGTGTACATTAATTAGAATTTTATGTAGAATGCATATCTATTCAAGTTTATTTGGCAAATTCTAATGGAATTTCAACTTGGAAACCCAATGAGAGTAAAAATTTGTGTTGGACTTGAAGAGAACTTTGGAATGAAGAATAAAAACTGCGGCACCACAATAATTTTGGCCAGCCAGTCAGTTGGCGCCCATCTGTGCTGTTTTGGTCCTATTTTCCATTTCGAACTTCGTTTTTTACATTTTACTTCATCTACAACTCTATAATTAAATCTAAATTCTCTGCAAATTACATTGTTCTTGTATTCTTGTGATCAATTATTTCATATTATGGCTTAAATCTTTTATCTTTCACAACAAACTAGTATTAGAACATTCCAGTTTTCATAACATTATGGATAAAAAAAATTAGTATTAGAGGTTATGCTGATTCCGATTATGTAGGCTATCTTCACAAAAGTAAGTCCACCATAGGTTACATGTTTACGCTTGCTGGAGGAGCTATAAGCCAGCTTCAAAACTGCAATCTATCGAGACTACTTCTTCGATGGAGCCAGAATACGTTGTAGCTACACAAGTTAGCAAAGAAACAATCTAGTTACAACTATTAAATAAGAGAGGATTACTCTATTTTGTAATAGTAAGAGTGCTTTGCACTTGACAAAGAATCTAACATTTTACCAGAAGACAAAGTACATTCAAGTTCAGTATGAATTTGTTGGAGAGAAGGTGAAAGTAGGAAGCGTGGATAGACAGAAAATCCATATGGTTGGAGGAAGAGAGATTATGACATAGACAGAAAGGATAAGCACAAATCTCGTTGAAGAGCTAGATCTAAGCACAGATCAAGGTCACAATCTCGTTCACGCTCCAAAAGGTAGGTTGTATAGACTATTTTGTACATTTTTCTGTAAGCCTATGGATCCTATATCAGAAGCCTTAATGCCAGACTTTATTTTCTTTTGCAGATGCACATTGAAGCATTTTAAGTGCTTATTTTTGCTTTGTCAGTGTGATATTTTAGGTTGTATACATTGAGAGTTTCTCAAAAAAAAAGAAAAAAAAAATCTGAGAACCTATCTCTTTATTTTCTACAGGTGCTGATTGTGGAATATGAAATATGGATAAATCTAGAAGGATGGTAATGGAAACTTATATGGACATTAGTTTATGCTTGATAAGGTAATATCTTCTTGGGACCTAACTGATTTATTGTCCATCATACGTTGACTGCTTTATCTTGTGGTGCCATTTCGGTTTCCTGATAGTTTTATTAGATTGTATCTTTGCTGCAGTAGGAAGTATTTAATAAATTAGCCTGTGATCTATATTTACTATGTTCTATGTCCATGTTTTCTTTTGGAATCAATATTTTACTACACTGATTTAGTAAATCACTATCAAGGTGAAGCAAGAAAGACTAATGGAAACTTTGTTTGAAAGGAAATACTTTTGGCTGATTAGTTTCGTATAGCAGGAATCAGTGAAAATGATTTGAGTGTAAACGATCTCACTATTGTGGTCGTTGACGGTGGACGATCAATGATCAATTGTCAATGACCGTCCTAGCTAAGGGTAAAAGTTTTTGGCCTTAATGAAATTTTCCATTTCAGCCAAAATGTCTATAGGAAATACAGCCAACTTTTTACTATTTATGTTGAAATTATGGTGTTTTAATTAATAAAGTATGTGACAATATTTTTCTATAAATAAGGAATGCAGTTTGAAGAGAAATGTTACAATTGTAGAAAGGTGATAAGAAAATCAATTAGTAGATAGACAGGCAAAATTGTAGAGAGAAGTGTTTCTTACTTAACTTCTTTTATTACAAGAGAAATTAGTTGTTATCTCCTTGTATTTGTAAAGAAAAGGTTATTGTAATTCTTTTATTGTAGTACAATCCTCCTATAGTTGTTCATGTTCGTAGCCTAAACTGAGTGAATCACATTTGTATTCATTTTTAGCTTTATTTTTCTTAATTCCACTTTACTTGCGAGTCAATCTTGACCCATTATTTTCCTAACAAAAATCTCCTAAAAATATACACACAAGCAGTTAGCTTATATTGATCTGGGCCGGGGTGAGGACCAATTTTTCGAACTGTAATCTTGTTAAAAATAAGAAAATATGATTATACCAAATTATTACTATAATTAAATGGACATAATGTAATTAGAGAATATTTATTCGTTTAGTCCCGAGGCTGATAAGAAAATGGGTAATTTCTAACAAAGTTTTCATGTTGTTGATTCTTAAGTGTAGTGCTTCTTCCTCTATGCTGCCTATTGGTACTAGTGGAGTAGGTTTGATCCATAATAAAGAACATCGAAGTGTAACATTTTTTTCAATACTAGAATCAAATTTTTTAATATANGGCTGATAAGAAAATGGGTAATTTCTAACAAAGTTTTCATGGTGTTGATTCTTAAGTGTAGTGCTTCTTCCTCTATGCTGCCTATTGGTACTAGTTGAGTAGGATTGATCCATAATAAAGAACATCGAAGTGTAACATTTTTTTCAATACTAGAATCAAATTTTTTAATATATTAATAATGGAGCATGCAGCCAATTACTGCACTAATGTTCACGTGATAAATTTTTCAATACAAGACATCGATTTATGTTAAGAAGCAACACCTAACTTCATAAAGTCGAATGTTGTGTCGGGGTTGGTGGAGTTATTAGAGATGAAGATCCAGTGGTGATTGCTGCTTATTCTTGGAGAATTCAGGGACAGATTATATCAGAGGATGCAGAAGCACTGCACTTTGTTATTGGCTGTGGAGAATGTCTTCCATGTTCACTGTGTGGAGGGACACACTAAGAGTGGTTCAAGGATTGAATAAAAGATACTTTTGTACCGAACACTTTCTTTTTATGATATTTTAGCATTGCTTAATAGGTCGGTGATAAGTGTATTTTCAACACTTATTTGGAGCCTTAAATTATAGTATTTTAATGTTCTATTTGACAAAATATAGCCTTATTTGTGTTATGTTGTGTATATTAAGTAAAACTCATAATTTAATGAAGAATTTAAGAAAACAAGATAAAAATAAAGAAATGTGAAACTAAATCTATGGTTACTAAATTGCAACATTCCAAAATATGCGTCGGGACATAAAATGAAGAGAGAAGATGTTACAAACTCAATTGGAGGCATTTGGAAGTTAAAGGGACCAAATCACAAGTGAAAATGATAAAAAAAAATGTAATACGGAAAGTTCAGGGACTAATTTGTACAATTAGCCCCAAAATGTGAAGCTATGCGTATGCATAAGCCTACAGGTCATGCGTACGCAATATCCCATTATAGACCGACTAAAGCTAAAATTATTGTACTACACGTACACTCAATTTATACTATGCGTACACATAGCTTTACGACTAGGAAATATTTTCTTTCATTTTTCTTGTTTTGACAAATTTTGGTATGATATATTTGCATCCTTTATAACTCAAAATCTGTCAAGAACATGGGAGAAACTCCCTTAAATCTAAAAAATAACATTCTACGTATTTTGGAGACGAAGAACAAGACGCAATCGTCAACCAAAGACAAATTATACAAGTTTATTGAAGATTCTTATTCCAAAGTCAAGATCCATTATTTCTCGGTCCGGATAATGTCTTTTCATTATTTCTTGTATAGTTTAAAAATTAGAATGATTGGCTAGGTTTTTCAATTGTATTAGGTGAATGTTTGAACCCTATTTTCATTTATTTCAATTCAAGACTTTGATTTAGGAATTTCGTGTTATTGTTTGATTGATTTTACATACCCATTGCACTACTTGATGCTTGATTACCAATTAAGTAATTAGTTGATTATTGTAGTGTAGGAATACTCACAATAAGTTTAGAACGCGGTAAAATCAACATGTGTAGTTAGAATTAGAAATAATTTCTCTCGTGTCAGACAAAAAGAGCAATTATGAGGAAATGAATTGGATTGAAAAAATGGAACTACCATAGGGATCGATTCATACCTCCGACCATTGATGATATTGCAGAAGCTCTCATTTCTACGGGTAATGGAACTTCCAAACTCTCAACACTCTCAATAGATGGTACATATTGTATTTTCAGTGGTTGAGCTTGGGGACAAAACCTCTATATATATATATATAGCCAAAACTCCTATCAAATTATGGCTTAGGTTACCAACCAATTGATGGTGAAACTGAAACTCACTAAATGTTGAAACTAAATCCATAAATGTGGACCATCAATTGCCCCATCAATTGCCAGTTGAATAAACGGGAATAGTGGACAGTGGTGGACAATTACATTCTCCCACTTGGTCCATGCATTCAACCTAATGTTTCAACTTAATCCCATCGATTGTCCTTCTTAAAAAATAAATACATGAATCATGACAACGAGTCCTCCAATAACAAGTATAATCTTCCATGTATTACAATGTATTTGGCCCCTCAAGAATTATTCTTCATACGGTAACAATACTTAATGAAAAAACCTTATGTCTTACTCTTGGTCATACATAAATTTATTTTCTCAAATAAATTAAGGTACGCATAAATATGAGAAAAATATCACAATAAATAAGAATTTCATACAAAAATTGTATATACCATTACATAGTGGAACTAAGTCCCATTTTCTCTACACGATCCTTAAATTTCAGTGGTGGCATGCCCTTAGTTAAAGGATCAGCGATCATCAATTCGGTGCTTACGTGCTCAATGACCACTTTCTTTTCTATACCACGTTATCTTATGGCTAAATACTTAATGTTGATGTGTTTACTTCGACTCTCACTATTGTTGTTCTTGACCATAAAAACAACAGCTGAATTGTCACAATACATTCTCAAATGGCCTAGAGATAGAATCCATTATTCTAAGCCCAGAAATGAAACTCTTAAGCCATACACCATGTGAAGTAGCCACAAAACAGGAGACGAATTCGGCTT
>CAIGRB010126497.1:0-17407 GCA_903798255.1 Fraxinus quadrangulata | reverse complement strand
GGGATGGGGCTAAAGCCTATTAAAAACTAGATTACCTATAACGGAAACCCAACCTTGCGATTGGAGATCCCATGGATAAGGTTCAATGGGATAACACAGTTATTTGAGTGATCTGTGGGGGTACTACATTGAATTTATTTCAAACCCCTCCCTATGATGAGTAGTACCAACTGTATTGATTAGAGGATGAGCAAATGCTCTTAATGCTTACTATAGCTGATATTCAGTGGGGTGTTTAAATACAGTGCACCCTTGATAGAAGCACCTATTTGAGTGTGAAAGTGGGGCCGCTTTCTATGAGAATTGAGGCTAATTCTCTAAATCACTCAAAGAAATCGGGAAAGTTCACGACCAAAATGAACACAACCTCGAGAACTCAATGATTGTTTTAGAAATCATGTGTGTGTTCTATCGTCTTAGTTTGCAACCATAATTCTGGAGTTCAAGACATAATTCACTCTACAGTTAGCAAACTCGATAGAACATACAAAGTCAAGGTTCAAGTCGATAGACACCTAAACCTGCATGATTTCTACCGTACTCCAGAATAGTATTTATATTTATCTTATTTCTTTCATGTGGGGGATTGTTAGATATTTATAACATAAATATAATATGTGAAGGAAATAATTAGTTCAGTTGAAGTGCCCAATTGGTGAAAATGCGAAATTTGTGTGGGAGGTCGGGGATTCGAGTCACACCTCACGCATTATATTAAAAGGTCTTTGATTGGACATTGGGGTTTCTTGATCCAAATAAAACAATTATTATTTTTTAATCATTTTCGTAATTATTTAATGGGTCAATTAGCCAGTAAAATATGACTGTTTTTAACTGTCCAGTATTAACAACCCATTATCACTGCAAATAATGTTGGATCATGATGGAGGCAGTTTCATCTTTTCTCTACCTATATAAACCCCCATTCGGACATTAGGAAAAACACACAAAAACGAAATTGTATCTTTCTATTAAAGAAAAAATATTATACTCAATTTTCATATTTTCTGGAGTACACTTAAGAGTTCTGAAAATCAATTGTAATTGTTACACAATTGATTTATTTGATCGTTGTATCCTGAAGGTGATTGTCCACAGAGGTCGCAGCAGTTATCGACGGACAATTTCACTTTAGGACATCGTGCTGTCACGAAACTCGATCAATCGATAAGTTTTAATTTCTACACTTTACTGTATTGCAACTATTAATCTATCCAACAGTTACAAAATTAGTAAAAGAGTCCATAAAGAAATACATTATCCTTTAAAACAGGTCGAATTGAGGTGAAATCTCATTTAGGTAATTGTCATTGTTGTAAGAAAAATATTACCATTATTGATTTTATAAGATGATGTCATCACTTTTCTTACTCATGACTGATCAATCAAAAGTCCATAATGAGAAGTTTATTGCAGTCATCTTTGAGTGCAATGATGACCTGGAAAAACCGAATTCTTTATCCACTCAAATTCATAAAACAGGATATAATGGCACGCACATTGAGGAAAAAACACTATAGATGATGTGATGTTGGACGGCCAAACTACTTGATTGGAGGCTATAAATTGATGCATAATGGTTGCTTCAAGGATCTGACTCAGGGTCTTTCAATATACTTTCTAAAAGAGTTGCAATGAATATCATTTACTTCATTTTTACTATTCATGTTGATGACATCCCACAAATCACCCATTAAGTAAATCAAAATTGACTTCATCATTTTTGAACGTTAACTTTTAGCACTAATAGAAAGGCCTTGTAGAAAACAACCCACATCTCCCTTAAAAATTTCCATTATGTAACCTACTTAAATAAAATCACGACTCTCAGTTTGGTCTCCAGAAATCATTCCCGTACGAATCCCCACAAACCAACATCCTACGAAATTTCCTAAGGAGAAATGAATATGTTGAAGGTGGCCACTCTCAACTTACTACGATGAAGGAAGCCATAAAGCGTCTAACTAACGTTGTACAAAGAATAGAGCAAAAGCAGGCCACTATTCCCCCCATGGGTTGAAATTATGGTGAAACCCCTTGCGAGAGAAAGAATTTGGCGACCTCCAATCTGAAAAGTTTACACATCTTAAGAGGAGAGTCTTCCAAAAGTAGAACTAGTTAAGTAAGGACTTCCTCCACCAGCGAAACAGACAACCAAGAAGACAAGAAGTGTTTTTGACAAACTAGGTACAAAACGTTCACTAACGCCCAAACTAGAACAACTTAAACTTGAAAAAAAGAACATATAAAAAGAAAAAGTGATATGCCAGAAATAAGCCAACTAAAGAAACGAATAGCTGACTTAGACGCTAGAAACAAGTGATGTTAGAGGAATACTTCACCAATCGTTACTTTCCTTTTATGGAGGACATACTAGCTAAACCTTGCCTAATAAACTATAGATGCCCCAGCTTGTTGGATATGAAGGAAATGGTGGTCCTCTCAGTTACTCGGATAAGTACACGTCATGGAAGAAGCACCAGAGAGCTAGCGATTTCATAATGTCCATGGCTTTTTCCTTGACCCCAGGAGATAAAAATATAAAGATGGTTTAGAAAGTTACCTCAGAGATCAATTAAGAACTAGACAAACTTTTACAGCTGCATAATCATTCCTGGCCTAGTTCATGGGTTCCAGAGCCAGGACCTCGCCCAAAAAATGATTAGTAAGTATAAAACAAAAGTGAAGTGAAACCCTAAAAAATTAACTTAACAGGTTCAACAAACAAACTATGGAGGTAGAAAAAATCATGGTAGCACTATTTAAGTTAAGGCCTAGGACAAGGTTCTGGTGGTCCGTACATGAAGATGGGCCCAAGACCTATCATGAATACCTGAACCAAGTTGAGAAACACGTAAGTGCGGAAGAAGCAACCTCATATCATAAGAAAGGAAAGATAGAACTGCATGACTCAACTCGAATAAAGGATAAAAAAGTTAGATAAACGACCCATACCTAAAAGGAAAAAAGACAGAAATGACACAAAACGACCTCGTCTATATATAGAGAGATTCTAAGAATATCACCCTCTAAACACTACCTTGGAATGGGTGTTTATGCAAGTAGGGGATAAAAAGGTTTTTCATAGACCTCTCATCTAAATAAGAATTTAATTGGAGCCAATAAAAATAAATATTGCAGATACCATAGATCAACAAGCCATAACACAGACGAATGTCTGATTTAAAGGAGTAAGTGGAGGTTTTAATCAGACGAGGTCACCTATGAGAGTTCGTAGCTAAACAAGAGAAAACAACCCAAACATCTCATATACAGCTAACTTATCTACATCAACATGCGAATCCCCAATAAACTCTCCCAAGACCACCAGTAAAGAATCCCTTATCTAGAGCTAAAATTAGAATGCCAATAGGTGTGAATCAATGTATAGAAAGATCTAAAAAAGACCTTCACAAACGGGCCAGATATGTAAGTGTCTGGTAGAATTATGAGATATGACGACATAAAACTGACCTCACAGCACACCAATACCTTGAATGGTTCAAATTTGTAGAAGAGATTCTTATCGTGTGTTGCAAAACCAATGTGACACATTAGTAATCACCATTCGTGTTGTTGGAATCAGCATATGTCAGACCCTAGTAGATAATGGAAGTTCTGTTAACGTTCTATACTCCAAAACTCTGGAGTAAATGTGAATCCCAGTAAGGTACTTACTATCTTATGTTGAAGATTACAAGCTTCACAAGCGACTCCATTGAAGCAAGAGGTCGGATTGTCCTAATTGTTGATCTCAGGGATGTACCCTATCAAAGAAGGACCAATGCTAATTTCGTTGTAGTTGATTTAGCTTCCACCTACAATACGATTTTAGTGAGGCCTACCCTACATAAGTTAAAGGATATCACTTCAATTTACCAGTATTGTATGAAGCTCTCTTCCCTTGATGGTGTGAGCATCATGTGGGAAGAACAAGCTGAGGCAAGGTCATGCAACATTGACCCACTTAAGTCAAGAGTAAATATGTTATAAGGAGAATAAGTCAACCATGCTAGGAAAGTCATGTTAAAAAAACCTATTTCAATTGACCTAACTAAAATAGGTATCACAAAAAAACATCGTAAGAGGCCTGAAGATGACCATTTGTCTTTTGACGAATCGAAAACTAAACCACATCCTAATCTAGGCATCCTGGTCATTAAGGCACCTATTGTTGGAGCCAATGTATGAAAAGTACTAGTTGATATAGGCAGCTCTATCAACATCCTCTATGTCAACACTCTAAAATGGATAAGAATTTCATTGCATTTCCTACAACAATACTCAAATTCAATCTTGGGATTAAATGGAGCTTTGACGATGCCTAAAGGCAAGATCAAACTCACTATTGATGTCGGCAAAATCCTTGAAGGGCTTGAACTGTAGCTGAATTTGTTCCACGTCGCCCTGCGATGCAATCATCAGACAACCTCTCCTCTTTGATCTAAAGGAAAATGTGTCAATGTATCATTATTCACTTAAATTCCCAACTCTTTATACAGTAGGGGAGATTAAAGGCAATAGAGAGATTGCTGTAAATTGTTTAATGAGGCACTGCCCAACTAGGTCGAGAATTTGTACAACCTCTGCCCAACATGGAGTACATATGTCCTACGTAGCGGAGCTCAACCTCGGACCACTAAATCTAAGGATAAAGCTTAGGGAAAAATGAGGAGAACCTGTGGAAGAACTAGATAAATTTCAATTAAAAAAGGCCTACCCCTAGCAAGAACTCAAAATTGGTCATGAACTACCACAACCACAACCACTACGAGCTCAACGAATGGAATTCTTCCAATAGAACCTTGATGTTTTCGCCTGGAATCATGAGGATATGGAGGGAATTGATCCTAAAGTTTCCTATCGTCGACTAAATATTGACCTTTCGATTCGGCCAAAACGGCAAAGACATTGTCCATTAATCTTGAAAGATACGAGAGGTGGGAAAATTACTCCACAATGGATTTTTTCATGAGGCTGTCTACCCAAAGGTGATCGCTACTCCAATTCTAGTCAAGAAAAGTAATGGAGACTGGAAAGCCTGCTTAGACTTCATGGACCTTAACAAAGCACATCCTAAAAACACTTTTCCTCTCCCAAGGGTAGATCAAATGGTTGACGCGACTATCAGACATGAGTTGCTTAGCTTTATGGACGTGTACTCAGAGTACAACAAGATTTTCATGTATGAACTTGATCAAGAGCCCACTTCATTCATAATAGACAGTGGTCTATATTTTTACAAGATGATGTCGTTGGGCCTAAAAAATATTGGGGCCACATACCAACGTCTTGTCAATCCCATGTTGCCCATCTAATAGGCAAGACAATTGAGGTATACATCGACAACATGCTGGTTAGAGCATTTGTGCCAAAGATCATGTAAAATAACTATCAGAAACGTTTGAAATCCTTATGAAGTATAAAATGAAACTCAATACCCTCAAGTGTGATTTTAGGGTAAGCTCTGACAAATTTCTTGGTTACATGGTAAATCATTGAGGAATTGAAACAAATCCAAAGAAAATATAGGCCATTATTGAAATGAAAGCACCTACACGACCCAAGAAAATCTAAAATCTTACTGGAAGAATTGCAGTTTCAAGCAAATTTGTCTCCAGATCAACTGATTGTTGCTAGCTTTTTTTGGATATACATCAGGGAGGGAAAAAGTTTGGATCAACAAAAGAGTGTCAAGAAACCCATATCATGTATAGAATGGACATGTGCCTAGAATTTTCATCATAATACATGCTTCACTAGCAGACATTTGATTGAGATATGATTGCTCTCTCTCAATCTAACTCCTTAGAAGTACATCAGCTGAAGTCCTTAGCGATGGATGGATGGCAATAGTAAGATCGACATGAGGATGTACAGTTCTTAAAAAGTCCAGAAAAGCCTCAGGGCGGTAGCCAATCAAGGCATAAATCTTTGAACTCATTTGGTAAGGATACAAAAGTGGTAGATTTATTGAGGAAGGAATCGATGAAGATGCAGCTCGAAGGGGCGAGCTCGAACTACTTGTAGGATGTGTCACTGGTAAAGGAATGCTGGAGTGAGCGTGGAGTGATAATGAGGTCTACTCATCATCATCTTCTATAGGCGCTTTTATTTTAGCCCGTTGGGCCCTCAAAACATCCGCCTTTGCTTGTTTGGATGCCTTACATCCCAACATCTTTCTACTAGAATCTGTTTGCAAAATCAAATATGAAGTCCTTCTAATAAAAATAAGGGAGTTTAAGGCAAATAAAGAAGAAAATTCACCTAGACGATGAGGTAACGAACTTACCGAAAAAGAAGACGATGGCCTAGTAGGGAAAGAAGATGGCTGTCTTACAGGAGGATGCGATCATGATCTTGCAAAAAAAGGAGGCGATGAACTTGCAGGATGAGGAATGGGTGGACTCAAGGAAAAGAGATCGACACTGAAGAGGTTAAAATCAGTTATCAAACTGTTGCAGGACCTCTTATTAGACTCCAAAGCCTTGGCCGTGTTAGCTATCCGCCTTGTCCGTAGTAATAGTGCAAAGATGGTAAACTATTAAAAAAATAAAGAAGGTCAAGTCAGTAACCCAGTAAAAAACTATCTAAATACAAAGTACTTACAAATTTTGTGATACTGGACTAGGACAACGTCATCTATATCCACCTCGTTTGGATTAAATTGTCAATCTCCCATGTAAAATAAGTCTTCTCTCCAGTTCTTCACAAAAGAGAGAACATCGAATACTATGGATCCTCCCATCCTAGCCTTAAGACTAGTATAATACCATATTGAATTCTTACCATTTTCTTTGAAAATATACAAAGAATTAAATTGGTCCACAGAAAGCTCGAGGAAGTCCAATTTGTGCCAAAGTAGTAGGCAAGCATACAACTACCTCCATCCATTAGGACAAAGCTGTGTGGGAAAGATTCCTCAAGAGCACGAAACTTCCTAATGACGTGGGGAAATGAGAGCCTCAGCCTAGCATAAAGAATAGCCGGCTTTAAAGTGACGCAACTCTTTGGAGTGTCGCAAGCATGATTATCATCCATTGGCATAAATGCCTCTTTCCTCCACCTCTTTTCTTTTTTCCCCAGTGGTTGTGGATCTTATCTTAGCACACTCCCATTCTTCCCTTTGAGGTTTGGCTACACCCTCACTCTCATCTCTCAAACCTTCTATCCTAACAAGGTTGGTCATTAGCGAAGGGAAATAAGTACTAGCAGGATGGACCATGGCTAAAAGAATTGTGTTAAAAACTTCGCGAACTTTGGAAAAGAAAAATGCGACGGAAAAAGTGTTAGAAGAGAAAACGGGAGAAGAACTTATAGCTTCATCTTGGTTATTTCCGTAAGAATGGACTATTGAATCATCTGAGCTCATTTTATAAGGAAAAGAAAATGGTAAAATGTGGGAACAGAAAAGTACATGGGATAGGTCACAAGCAGAATTTTAAATAATGGGATGGAGTGGAGGAAAGCTTTGAGAATAATGAGTGATAAACCAAGGTGTCCCCACCTTCTTTTATATAGGAAAAAAGAGACGAATAGACACCTCTTTAGAACCATTGCATTTGCACAAGGCGGGAAATACCAAAAGTCTCCACTCAAAATAAGTAACTTTCCCATTAAGCCATTATTTGAATTTTTGGTAACCATCCCTTAATGCCCACCATGTGTTGCGTAACTACCCAACACACGACTTTGATCGCGACCTATCAAATTTACTCCTTGATGTCATCCTAGGAACATCTTATCAACAAATATGCAGATCTCAAAATGACATCGCTTGGGATAAAGTCCATAATTTTATCAAAGAGGTGGAAAGCCTGGTCTTTGGGAGGCAATTGTTAGTGATCCTTCCATTAATTGGGGATTTGTTACAAAATTTGTAAAAGGGTCCATAAAGAAATACATTATCCGTTAAAACAGGTCGGATTGAGTTTAAACCTCAGTTCGGTAATTGTCGCCGTTATAAGAAAATATCATCATTATTAATTTGACTAGATGCATCATCACCTCTCTTATGACCTATCTCAAGAGGACACGTGGCAAAGACCGACGGAAGCATCTCATGACTAATCAATCAAAAGTCCATAAGATGAGTTCACTCCAGTCATCTTGAAGTGCAACGATGACCTGGGAAAATCAACCTCTTCATCCACTCAAATCATAAACAGGATAAACACTGTAGACGATGTGATGTTGGACGACAAAGCTACTCGATTGGATGGTATAAATTGATGCATAATTTTACCCTCAAGGATTAGACTCAGTAGGCTTTCAATATATAGTTTAAACTAGTTGAAATGAATATCATTTACTTCCTTTTCACTATTCCAGTTAATGACCTCTTACAAATCACCCATTAAGTAGATCAAAATTGACTTTGTCATTTTGAACATCAACATATACATATTTATAAATTAAATCGTTTATAATTCTTTCTAAATGGAGATCACAAAATTGTTGTTATCTACTATCATCATATATTTCGTACATAATACACACACAAACATATATGCTTATGTTTGGCTAATGTTTTATGAACTGTTTATAAAATATCAAATTACTTTTATTTATATCTTTTGTGAGGTTCACAAGTACTATTCATTTATTTTTATTAATTTCTACCAATTTATAATTTAAATTGTTATTAACACTTTTCAAACAAGATTTATATCATCTATTGACTCATCATGGAAATGAATTGACAAGTTAAAGATGAGGCAAGTGCAGATGGACTAAAATCCTCGATATTGCTGAAAAGTTATCTCATCTTTTTCTTCTCTCGTATCTTTTGATTTTAAAAGAAGACTCTGCAAACAATTTGATGAAAGTACACCCAATAACTCTTCGAAGTTGGACACATCTGGATATATGCATAATGTATAAATGCTAACATGATAAATACAATATTTTTCATACCTCTATTATCTTTTACTTACATTTTGAAAAAGGAAAAAACAAAATATTACACTTCTCTTCTCACAAGGAGGCTCGAACTTAGTCATTGGCCTGGAAAGACTGATGTTACCAGTTGGATGAGTTCTTCACCTCTTCTTACATCTACCCTATTGAGTGTGGGATCTAAAATATGTGATTGGGATGTATGATTTCTTGAAGAAACTGCAAGGCACATTTGAAGAAATTTAAGGCACACATGATATGGTTCAAATTTTTTTTTTTGTTGTTAACTAGTCTATTGTTTTAGTCATGTTCATAAATTTACCTTAGTCTAGAAAAATTCTATGTTGATATAGAATATCTCAAGACTTTTCCTCAAATCTTTGTTCACATACAATAATTACGCATTGAATATATAACATTTTTGTTTCTATATATGTTTGTATGCTCACACATTTTTGTTAGGAGGTGTTTGATGGATATTATTGAGGAAAGAATGTATTTTAAATAGTGATGTGATGAGAAATATATGGTTAAAAAGTAAAAGAAAAAGTTATTGATGTGACGAAAAATATTATTTTATTGAAAAATGTGTGATTGAAAATGAATTTTGAAAGAATGTGTGTTAAATAGGGGCTTAGCTTTATTGATTTTAATTTTGAACGACATATTTATTCTACCAATTTTAAATTAAAGTGATATTAAGTCTCTGTTTGAGTCACATTATTTTTTTCATTCTCATTTCAATCACACATTATTAAATAAAATAATATTTTTATCACATCAATAACTTTTTTTTCTGATTCAACCACATATTTTTTATCACATCACTTTAGAAAAATGCATTCTCTTATTCTAATACGTACCAAACACACCTTAATCACTTTCTCCAATAATTTATTCGTAGAATGACAAGTTGACAACCAATTCATAAGGCCCACACAACACAAATCATGGAGCGTGTACCCCACGCCCTTCTCAACGAGTGGGAAATATTACGGTGACGCGGCACAAGATTATTGGCGAATACGCTCAAGGAGCTCGCGCCAAGGACGTTTGGTACAACGTCGAAATCAGCCAGCGTGGTAAACAGACAACAAATCAAAATCTAATAAATAAAGAAAAATAATATTTAAAAACACAAAATAATAAATAATTTATTTAAATAATAAGGTTTGAATTTTGCAAATTGAAAGCCTCAACACAAGGAACAAGAAGATAGGCCAATATATTGCAAGTGCATTTCAATGCTAGAATTTCCCCTTTGGTTTCTTCTTCAATTGATGTTAGGTGGTGGCGCGTGGTTAAATGGGCGGCGGAGAATCCGAGAAGGAGGAGGATTTGGCGGAGTTACCGCCGTGTCTTGCTGGAGTGAGACTGGTTGATGCTCCTGTTCTGCTCTTTGTTGTTTCGCATAAGGCTTTTCGGGCAGAGATAGCGTCACTTCTCAACCTGGCGGTGGAGGCAGCTTCGAGTGAGGCTTATGATCACGAACTTGTGGTTGACCTTGGCCGGAGGTTCGAGTTTTTGAGGCTCGTTTATAAGTATCATTGTGTTGCAGAAGATGAGGTTAGTGTTGTTTGTGTTTTTAACTTGTCCTGTTTTGTTTTTGAAATTGATTTCAACTATGGAATTAGGAATTCTTGATTATAATTCGAATTGAAGTTGATAAGTAATTATAAAAACAAATGGATGATTTTATGATTGAGAGTATGTAACTGACGGAGAAAATACTGTTAATGGATAGAGTCCTCAGTTGTGTATACGCAATTAGGGAGGGTTCTATGATAAGAACTATGGAGTAAGTTGACTTTGGTATTTCTAAGAATAACAATTGGACCATTTCTTAATCTATTGAAGCAACATTAAGATTCCTAATTATGAATATCATTTAAAAAATCATAAGAACTATGCATATTCTCTTCTTACCGTCTCTTTGCTTTTTTGTTCCCTGGGAGAAGGCATTTGTTGATACCTATTAATGTTCTCTAAACTTTTGTCCCATATTTCCCTAAACTACACGTTGTGATGTATTTGACCGTCAATTAACTTGCCTTTTTCATGCCAAGTGTAATCAGATTGATAGTTTTACTCGGGAAACCCTCTTACAATTCAGAATCTTCATATCGTTTAGAAGAAGAAATGGACAGATGAAAAAAAACCGGTTCAAATGATAAAACTTACTGCTTCATGGCGATATACTGAAAATATTGCCACTCATCTTTTGTAGAATCAGATATGCTATTTTGGCGCTTATTATGCAGTAATTCATAGAACTCAAAAATTGATTTCAGCTAACTAGCCTGAGAATTGTTAATATTTGTAGCTGATTCTAGAAGTTTCTGTCAGGTCATCTTTCTAGCGCTAGATGCACAAGTAAAGAACGTTGTGCCAACTTATTCACTCGAACACAAAGCCATCGATGATAACTTCAAATCCATTTTCAATTTCTTGGATCTCTTGATGAACAAAACTGAAGATATTCCTAAGACGTTTCAAAGCCTTCTGATTTGCATGAGTACAATCCAGGAAATAATATGCCAGCATATGCTGAAAGAAGAGAAGCAGGTATCAATCAATTATCTTAGCTTTATGTACAGCGATCTAGAAAGCTTATATTTTTGAACTTTTTTTTTTTTTTGTACAAGTAGAGTTGGAAATTGATTCATTAAGAACTATTTTCTCCTCAAGATTATGGAACAGCTTTACATCTTAAAATCTCAACAATAAAATTTAGACCCACCATTGATATCACTTTTGTGGCACATAATTTTGTATGGAGAAGCAGCATCTATTTTTTGTTTTCCTTTCCTATAGAAGTTATCTATTTTTATCTGCAATTATAATAAATGAATGTGATCAAACTTCTCTTCATTTATTCACAACTGGAGAAAACCATTTTGACTTTTAAAACCCATTAGCACTTCAATGGATGGGTAAGATGGTTGCCATATTCATTGCATGATTCATGAAGACTTTTGATTCCCAATCCAATGCTTGGAAATATAGAGAGGAAAATTTCATCAATTTTGAGACAGTCCTTAAGAGGCGATAACTATAGTTTATACAAATTCCCAAACCTGTATGAAATTGAATGTTTCAAAGCTATTAACTTGATATCTGACTGGCCAGGAATGCTTTGTGACATATGATTATATCTGAGGCGCATTGTGTAGATAAATTTCAAATGGCCCCTTATATTTTTGAAGCCCAAATCTTATCCAAGTCTATTCAAGAAAAAGAAACAAATGGTGTTACACAAGGATGTACCATGAGCATTATTTCTTGTTTTCAATATAAATAAATGCTTCAAGCTTGTGCTGCCTACAGATGTATATGTACTGCTTGATGATCTTCTTTCAGCTTTTCATCAAAATAACGCAAATCACAATATCTAGAGTCCAGGATTAAGCAGTTGGAAACTCCAATTTGCATAAAATCATCATGTTATTTACGTAATTTACTTCAACCATGCAGCTCAAACATTTAAAATTATTTTTGCAGAAAAATTAAACAGCTGTGTTTCAGAAATTGTCTTTCTTATGTTCAAAAAAGGTCACATTACTGGAACATCTTTGCATTAATTGACTTGGTATGAGAATAATGGATGTCTTAACTACATCATTTTTTCTATTACATTCTCATGCTTACATATGGATGCAGGTCTTTCCTTTGCTCATGCAGAAATTCTCTTCCACAGAACAGGCTCAGCTTGTCTGGCAGTATATGTGTAGTGTTCCCATCATACTACTGGAAGAATTTTTGCCATGGATGGCATCTTCTCTTTCTTCAAATGAACAACTAGACGTTGTAAGTTGCATCGAGGTTATTGTACCAAAGGAAAGACTGTTCCAAGAGGTAAATCCTAGTTTATGTTAAATGTGTTCAGTTTAGTATTTATATTTAACAGTTTGATCTCCATCTTAAAGGTGATTGTTTCCTGGCTTGGAAATAAGAGATCTTATTCTGACGGCTGCAGTAATTATGGAAAAAGACCTCACTTTTACAATGAATTATCTACTTTCGAGGATAGACTCTATGAATCTAAGATTTGCTCTGAAGAACAGCAACAGAAGAAAGCATCTTCAATATGCAAAAATGATGGGCAAAACCCCATTGAGGGCATTCATCTTTGGCATGCTGCCATCAGAAGAGATTTTAATGAAATTTTGGAGGAATTACATCAAATAAGAAGCTCAAGCAGTTTTTCAAGCTTAGCTTCAGTCATGACCCAGCTAAGATTTATTGCAGACGTCCTCATCTTTTACAGGTAAACTACCCATGGTGGTTAAAGAAGAGTACAACTCCACATCTTGACCGAGGATGAATCAAGATTTATATTCGCACTCCGATTTTCAACTAACTTATGAAACTTGTATATAGAAATTTAGGCTCGAGTCATGTTGGGACGGCGTCAAGTACCTCATCTCCTCAATGGCATTGTCATTTGTGATGGTACTTACGTCAGCTTTTGTAGGTGGAAATTCATTCATTGAAAATTTTAGGCATGCCTAATACATCTTTGATTAGAGCAATTCTATGGTCATGGATGCATGCAT
Source organism: Fraxinus quadrangulata (assembly GCA_903798255.1). NCBI lineage: Eukaryota > Viridiplantae > Streptophyta > Magnoliopsida > Lamiales > Oleaceae > Fraxinus > Fraxinus quadrangulata. The sequence goes on along the minus strand of CAIGRB010126497.1, from coordinate 3,953 downwards.
TTGAATTTTTTTTCCTCTGTTGACTGCAGCATCTCTTTGGACCAATTTTTTAATCCAATGCCAAGTGAAGTTTCCAAACATGGCCAATCTCCTAGCATCCAACTCATTGATCAAAGTCAAATTGAAGATCTTCAAAAGTTGCTGTTCTATGAACTTCAAAGCACAACACAGCTAAGTAGCTTTGTAGAGATCCTCTGCAAGAATCTGGAGTCGTTTGTGTTGGGTTTCAGCAAAAACCTTATTTTTCTAGAAGCTGAGGTACATCCTTTTTCCCCTGTAAACACTTTTTATCAAAGAATATTTCTAGGTTTATGAAGTCATTAGATTGATATCTTATTTTGTCATTGCTGGTAGATGCATTGTACAGAATTGTTTTTTCTAATATAATAAGCTTTAGACACAGTTTTTGTTAATTGTTTCTCAGTATTCTTGCTTTATAAAATGGTGAATATACCAGAGATCTAATCAGAAAATGTAGAGAAACAGTGACATGAGTATATGCTGTTTTAATCAATGAAAGATATTGAATCAATCATGACAGAATTACTGTAACCATTCATTTCCTTTCTGATAGGTAAATGAATTATGTATTTAGAGTATAATGATAGTATAAATATTGTGTAACTTGTGTGTTTAAAAATTCCTTATTCAAATCAAGTTTAAATTTAATTGATATTGGTAGTTCGTAATCCAAATCTACTTGGATATTAGCAAAATAAATCACACTCAAAAAGTCAATCTTTACTGATTTCATGTTAAATCCATGTCTATTGGCAGTACAACCCATTGTTACTTTCAATCTAGTGAAGGTTTCATATCAAGATGTCAAGTAATTTAAACTAATGTATAGTTTAATTTTTGTTCTGATAGATTATTATCTCATCATTTTACTGACAGTGGTGTGAAAAAATTTCCTTGTAGCAAGTATAAGATCTTAACCAAATCATTCTCATCTATAAACACTAAACCTTCATTACTGCCAAGCATTAAGAAAAGTGCTAAATCTCTGTCGGTGACTTGCTACAATTTAAGCAGTTATATCTGAGATGTTCTTTAGTTGCCTAGTGGTTGAACATCCGCATGTTTGCTTTTAGTAATTTTACTTTTCAATGTCTTCCAGGTTTTCCCAATCGTTGCCAAAATTTGCACCCGTGAAATGCAGCTATGGTTACTGTACACAGGCCTTCGTAAGATGCCACTTGGATTGCTCAGGTATGCAGTTACTTGGTTCTCTGCTCATTTAACCGAGAACGAGTCCAACTCCCTTCTTAAAAACATAAAGCCGGGATGTCCTGTAGCAAACAATTCTTTTGCACTTTTGCTATGTGAATGGATTCACATAGGCTGTTCAGGTAAATCCTCTGTCGCAAAATTTAGACAAGATTTGCAAGAACTATTCAATGGCCGAAGCTATTACCTGACTGAGCAAATCAAGCAGGACACTGGATTCTCTGATACACAATTAAAAATACAACTCCCAAGCAAATATAACTCTGAGCTGCTAGCCCTGAGGTCAGCTATAATTGTGAAGAAAAGTGAAGCTAATCCTTCATTTTCTGTCTTCAATCCAACTGAGAAGCATGACACCTCTTATTTTGGTGTTATACATCTAAATATATTCTATCCTCAACCTTTATCCCCCATTCAGAAACATCTTGCTGAATATGACAATGCGAACATCTTTCTTACTCTTGAATCAAGACCGATGGACCATATCTTATTCATCCACAGAGCTCTCATAAAAGATATGGAGTATCTTGTCTCCCTCTCTGCTAAGCTGGATGCAGATGTAGGACTTCTTACTGAGTTCAAAAAAAGATTTCATCTCTTACATAATATATATAAAACTCATAGCAATGCAGAGGATGAGATTGCTTTTCCTGTTCTCGAATCAAGGGAAACATTTCAGAACGTCAGCCACTCCTACGCCATTGATCATAAAATGGAGGCCAAACAATTCAGGAAAATTTCCCTTATCCTTAATGAGATCTCCAAGTTGCATCTTGATGTTGAATGTGTTCAGATGAGGCCAAAGCACCATCAGTTGTGTTTAAAGCTCCACGATAGATGCATATCCATGCTTAAAGTACTATCTGATCACATATACCGTGAGGAAGTTGAAATTTTTCCGTTGTTTAGAAAATTCTTCTCCATTGAGGAACAAGAAAAGATGGTAGAACATATGCTTGGAAGCACGAGAGCAGAATATCTACAACAAATGATACCCTGGTTAATGGCATATTTAACACCCAATGAACAGAAAGCATTGACGTCTTTATGGCGCAAGGTTGCCAAAAATACGAAGTTTGACGAATGGCTAGGAGAATGGTGGGAGGGTATGAAAAGATGTGATGTATCTAAGGTAGAAGAGGGACCAAATTCTTCTTCATTGGCTGCTAACCCACTGGAAGTTGTTTCGATGTATTTACTGAAAGAAGGCACTAACAGCCAAAAGAATTGGCGTGACAGAGGGAATGAAGTTTTACAAGAAGAATTTGCCTTCTTCAACTCTGAGCACTCTGGATCTCTCATTGAGGATAAAGCAACCTGTGGAGGTCAAGATGGATTTCAATCACAAAACTCTACTGAATATCACAGCAAGGTTGACAAGAAGATATACAAGGAAACAAAAGATCCCTGTCCAGAAGATGAACCAGTGAAGAAGCTTGAGAATTGTGAGAAGTTGGACCATCAGGAGCACCCTCTAATCATGAGTCAAGAAGAACTGGAAGCTACAATAAGAAGAATATCTCGTGACTCTGCTTTGGATTCTCAGATGAAAGCGCATATAATTCAGAACCTGCTGATGAGGTACAGTAAGCATAGTTTAGAGGGATCTACAGGATCTTTGTAGGAAACTTAATCCATATAAAGCATGTAAAACTGCACAAATTAAGTAATAAAACTTTTGGATTGCCTTTTAAATGATACTGCACCTGTCAAACTGTCACCTCTAGTTACTGGAAACTTCTAATTAAAGGATATTATTTTTTTTAGTCAGATAATATTTGGTGCATGTTGTTTTCTGTATTTGACACGTTCTTTAAATTCTTCCAGTCGTTGGATGGTAACACAACAGATGTCTCATCAAGAGGCTGCTGTGGCAACTGAGATGGGAGAAATTCCAGGTCAAAGCCCATCTTATCGCGATCCTCTCAAATTGGCTTTTGGTTGCAAGCACTACAAGAGGAATTGCAAAATTCTTACTCCATGTTGTAATAAGCTACACACATGCATACGGTGTCACGATGATGCAACTGATCATTCTGTGGACAGGTTAGAATAGCATGCACCAGGTTACTGCTTCGACTCATTAGTATTTTTTCCCTTGTTTGCATTGATATCAATACTTCCTATTTCATGATTGCAGAAAAGCTGTAACGAAGATGATGTGCATGAAATGCTTGGTACTTCAACCAATTGGCCCAAAATGTTCAACTCTTTCTTGTGATGGCTTCTCAATGGGAAGATACTATTGCAGGATTTGCAAATTGTTTGATGATGACAGGTGAGTTAATGAAGTTATGTATTCTTGGAGAAGTTGTTGCACTAAAATTTTAGAAGAATGGAAGAAGGAGAGAATACAAATCACACAAGAGCATCGAAAAAGGAAATGAGACTTGAACTCATTATCTCTGTTCTCAAACGATATTTGCCTCCTCTAGGATTATTTTTAGTACTTAAAGGGATTCACAACAAATGGTTTTTATGATTGAACAAGTCTTTAAGAAGAAAAACACTTAAGCACTTGTGTTTTCATCCAAGAACTTGAACAACACTTAAAAAAGTTTGAATGTGACAAAACGAATTGGATTAAAGGCACTATATAACAAATTTTATTTGATGTATTTATAATTGAAAACTATCACCTATTTATAGATTTCAATCGAAATGTGCGAGCTATTCATGAAAAGTTGAGTTTTTTTTTTTATTTAAATTTTTTTTTTTTCATG